>OVAN01000985.1:0-46805 GCA_900406275.1 Anastatica hierochuntica | reverse complement strand
CAGCCATGGATCCATCGATAAATCCATGAAGTTCATAGCCTTCAAGGAGAGCTTTGATTTGCCTGCTCCACATTAAATAGTTGAGATTGTTCAACTTTGTTATGTTTGACATGTTTATTGAAAGAAGAGTACTGGAAGGATCTCTGGAATTGAAGACAGTGGTGGCTTCAGCCCCAGAATTGAGAGTTTGATTTTCTGTAGTCATGTTTTAGAGTTTTGAGAAGAAGAAAATCAAAGAAAGAGAAAACAGAGCTTGAGCCGAGAATCAATGGTGGCTAGGTTAAGAGGAAGAAGAAGAAGAAGAAATAGGAAAAAGAAAGAAAAAGAAAAAAGAGGGATCAGTGCTCTGATACCATATTATGTGATTGTATTTGATAATCTTTACAATAGACATTGTACAGGATTTATACAGAATGAACTGTACAAGAAAGGAAGTAATAATATTCAGAATTAACGAGAGAATCAATCACAATATTATGAGAGATACTAATGCTGTTTAATACCATCTCTTTTCTGGTAGTGGTGGCCACACAACTCCTGTTTATAAGTAATGTTACGTCTTTGAACTTGACAAATACGTATTTGCACCACAAATGTCTTGAAAGTCAAGGGTATTATAAACCGGGAAGCGCGTATGAGAAACAACTCAACTCTCATATCAAAAGCACCGCTACAACAAATTTTCGTAACGGGTTTGAGCACATGACATCAGGAAGAAAGCCTAATTATGTCACTATCATATATCAGTGTCGTGGTGACTCTTACTGGTCTAAGTGCCGCCCTTGTTTTAACGCTGCTATCTCCGGTGTACATACACTCTCTTACTAACGATCTATAATATTACGTCTCACTAATGATGATTTTGCAACTTTTCTTATATATAAACATTTAGTTAACAATATCACTTAAATTTTTATTTAAATTTTATGTTAACATCACTTGATAAAAAAATAGAAAGACATAAATTGTAGAAATATCATGGAGTTCTACATTGGTCGTTTAACTGAGATTATACTGATAAGGCATTTAGTGATGGTACATTTCTATTTGCATATATTATTTTTTAGTGTTGTGTTAACATATACATTGATATGTATTTGATAGCTTCGTCGAAGATGTCCAAAAAACAAAGGTGGAATAATATGGTACGATCAGTGTTTTGTCGAAATTAGTGCAGTTGATGTAAAGGATTCCAAAAAAGGGATTGATTATGAAAACATTTTCACTTTGCACAATCCGGAAAGGGTGAGTGGTGATGCAATGTTGTTCAACAAGGAGACAATCGCTTTCTTAAAAAAGCTGAAACTGAGAGCAAACGATAAAAACAACTTGGATGACGACACAATAGCACTGTATGCATCGGGGGTGAAGAGACTCGGAATGAAGAAGTTGTATGCGATGGTTCAATGTACAAGATTTGTATATATGCCTAATTTGTGTAAAGTTTGTTTAGAAATGATTATCAAAGAGTATTTTCCCAAATGTTGCGATGGTAGACAAGGAGGAAGAGTTTTAGGTATTAGTTGTAATTTTAGGTATGAGTTTTACCCTTTTCTCAGAAGTAATAAGACTCTTTCATGAAGTTGCAATTCAAATTCCTTTCAATTTTTTGTTTTGTTTCTGTCTATACTTCAAATTCATCTTTTTGGTTTTGGTCAATTTTAGTTTTATTTTACTAATAAATAAATGAACCACCATTCCTCCCTTTAATTTTGTTGATGTCGATAGAGAAAAACTCATGTTTAGTGTCTCCACGCGATATTCAAACTATGTTGTGTGTAAAGGGTAAATATACTAAGGATCATTTTGTAATTAGTAAATACTTAATACCTAGTACATTCTCTGGAACTCTATGTAAGTTGTATGTATACACTCAATAATAATTATTCGATTTTCCAAATCTATAGTGTGATCTTCTCGTTATTCCGCACATTTAGGTAAACAGGTTATCAGTGAACGAAAAAAATGGCAAACAAGTTATCAAGTTATATTTCAAGTATTGGAATGACTTTGACATCTATGTATGACAATTATAAAAGTCACCAAAACTCCACTTCCTCAATCAGTAATAAAAGTATATATTTCCGCAGGACGTTAAATAGAATCAACACTAGTCATCATCTAACTAATTAAAAGGCCTTTGATTATGGCTTCTCATGATATCCACATTAGCTCCCTACAGCAGCCCCCCTTCTTTTGACAAGTCAGATCCGGACGCTCCTCCATTCCATCTGTCACCCTGCCGTTTGCAAGGTTCTCTACCTGCTTAGCCACAAAAAACGGGAAGCAGTCCTAATTACAACTTAAGCCCTTACCCAAACTTGTCTGCCCCATTCCCGTAGACGAACCACCATCTCCCAGCGATACTACCTCCACGGGCCTCAAGGCATAATATCTCTTCATGGCCCAACATCTGCTAAAGCCTCTCCTTCTCCATCTACACCATCGCAACACCCTCCCCTTGGTAAACGAACCCCTAACCGCCAGACTGTTTTCCTCCTCCCTGTTCAGCTTCCCCACTCTCCCAACATTGCATCTCTAATTCCCTCTTTTCATTACTGTATTTGCTTCAGCAATTACTTATACACCTTCTCAACTCTTTTACCCTCAACTACGAAATGACCTCACCAAACTATATATATATTTAATCCTTCTCCCTCAGTCAACCCTCCATCGAATCTCCCCTCACTAGCCCCCTTTGAACGTCTCTGACCACCGCTGCTTTGGATCAATTGTCCAACACCAGAACCTTAGCGGTACTTGACAACACGAACAATGTGTTTTGCAATGAAGAAGTAGCAATTAGAGATTTCAACTCTTGGGAGGCTCGAAACGACAAGAAAAGGCATCTACTTATGGGCTAGGAGCTTATCCTCATAGACTCTCAGGTAAGCCCTTAGAAGTGAAACTCAGTTCAAAAATAATGGTTAATATATGAGAGACTAATCAACTTTTCATTCACACGTTGTCCCCCGCCTAATTGTTGCTACCTCAGATGTAAATTTCGTTTCAGTTACCAAATTAATACCAAATCGTCCCAAAGGAACTGAAGCCGAGACTGGTTTGATCCCATTTTCTCCGACAGTAACTTTGCCTAACCATTGCTCTATCTTGATACCATCTCTTTGACCATGTAATGAAAACTAAAGTTTTTGTGTTTTCAGGTCATCAAAAGCTTAAAGGTAAGTTTCAAAACCAAGTAGGAATTTGATGGCAAATAAAAAACTCGATGATAATGGAGAGCTCGTTGATTAAGTTCACTGTGATTATTTTCCTAACTCGTGCTTTTGGATCTTATTAGACTGGTATATGTTAATCCAATCAGTTAGATGTAAACCGCTTCTGTTATGATTAAACCAGTTCTGTTTTGTATATAAAGCAAACGTTGTAACAAACTTTTGTATCAATGAAAAAACTCAATTTAGCTCATCTTCTTTTCTTCATCACACTGATTCTCTGACAACTAATATGGTATCAAAGCTTTGAGCTCGAAAAAAGCTCAAATCGATTCTTCTTCTTCATTTACTCCGCTTGATTGACCTTGTTTCTTTGATCATTCCGTCAAATAAACTTTTTTGTTTGATTCATTTGATCATTCTGGCGACTTGAATCATTAAAATCCACAGTTATTCCGCGTGTTTGTTACTTCTTCGTCGCGATCTATCTCATTTTCGATCAATCAAAACTGCAAAGATGGTTTACGTAAGGAAAATGATGACTTGACAAAACAAATCAAACACATCGTTCACGAGATCTTCTGCTCTGATCAATGCATCTCCAGCTCCATTAAAGGCAAAATTTGATTCTCCAGATAACATACATTCGCCGTTCTTTCTCACAAATGAAGATTGTCCTAGACTCGACATCGTATCTGAGGTACTTGATGGAACGAATTATGATTCCTTGAAAATTGCCATGACTATAGCTTTAGATGCGAAAAACAAAATAACGTTTATTAATGGATCTATTGGTAGACAAAATGAATCACATCTTGATTTTAAAATTTGGTCTCGATGCAATGATACGGTGAAATCTTGGATCCTAAATATTGTTTCAAAGCATATCTATAAGAGTATTCTTCGATTTAATGATTCTAGGAAAATCTGTAAAGATCAAGAAACAAGGTTTAACATAACAAATTTGTCGAGATCTTATCAACTTTCTCAACAAATTTGGTTTTTGCATCAAGAATCCTTAGATCTCTCAACATATTATACTACATTGAAGACTCTTTTGGATGAATTAGAAGGCGATGATTGTACAGAAACTTGTCATCACTGTGAATGTTGCAAAACAATGGATAAGAAGGAAAATCACACCAAAATCATCAAATTTTTGGTTGGCTTGAATGAATCTAATGTCGTCATTAGAAGCAAAATTATTATGAGAAAGATTGCTCCTGATTTGGCAAAGATTTACAATCTCCTTGATCAAGACCATAGTCAAAGAAATATCATCTCTCCCATTCAGAACGCTAGTGCTTTTCAAGTTGTTGCATCACCTGCAAATGTAGGATCTATGAATGTGACTCACTCTAATTTTGTCTAGAAACAGAATCGACCAACTTGCTCACATTGTGGTTATTTTTTCATTTTGTAGACAAATGCTATAAGATCCATGGTTATCATGTTGGATTCAAACACAAAGGTAAATCTCAGCCTAGCTCAACGCAAAATTCTCAGTGTGACAAAACAGTAATGGGGATTTGAAACAAACCTGTGATAGCTCAATTTTCTACTACAGACTCTGTAGATAGTGGCAAAAGTATGAAAACTATGATGAATACTCTCACAAAGGACCAAATCCAAGGAGTCATTACATACTTCAATTCACAGTTGCAAACCCCCACTTTCAATAATGAGCAATGTGAGAATGTTGCTTCAACTTTTGGTGGTACCATCACTACTTTGCCGGGTATGTTTTTCTCAAAATATACTCCATACTTTATAGGAGTATTAAGAGTCACGAGAAATACATTATCATCAAATTCATGGATCATAGATAGTGGTGCTACACATCATGTGTGTCATGGAAGGAGTCTATTTGTGAGTATATATGAATCTGTGCAACCATCAGTGACTTTACCAATTAGTTTGAATGTGAAAGTGGTAGGAGTTGGGAAGGTTAAACTGAATGATTCATTGGTTCTGAATGGTTTACTGTCTATACTAGATTTTCATCTTAATCTCATAAGCATCAGTCAGTTGACTAGAGATCTGGGAATTAGAATTGCTTTTGATGAGAATACATGTATGATTCAGGATCCTATCAAGGGATTGATGATTGGGAAGGGTGAAAAAATTTCTAACCTCTACGTATTGGATGTGGCTACGATAAAGACACAACTTGGATAGCAAGCATCATTCTATGTAAATGCAGTAGTTGATTTGAGTTTGTGGCACCAAACGTTAGTCCATTGATGTGTCAGTATTTTATTAGATTTTACTACGGTTTTTACACGAGATCTATGGTTTTTAATATGAATTCGGATTGTTTTGGCGCGGTTTTGTGTTCTTTGTTGTTTTTAAAGGAATCGAGCTTGAATGTACGAAAAGAATGCATTTTTGATGGATTTCAAGCCTAGAAGAAAGTGTTTGTGAAAAGCTGAAAATACCCAGAAATTTGGACAAGGATCGATCCCCGGATCGACAGATCCCTGTCCCGAATTACGGACCGATTTTACGAAGAACCAGACTGAACTTATTTCAAACCGGATTGCTATCAAAAGATCTAGACTCGTTTTTCCTGTTTCATTATGCATTATTATACACTATTATGCACTTCTAGAGAGTTTTAGAGAGCTTAGAGAGATTTGTAACCTAGGGAGAAGAAGCATCTCAGTACTTCGATTCGAGAAGTTTTCGGAACCCTTTTTACTCTTGTTTATGCTTAATACAATCATGTCTCTCATGAATTTGATCTTTGTTTTTGCAATATCCATGAGTGAGTAGTCTGTTCGTTGGGTTTAGGGATTCTCACATAGGGATTCATGAATTGTTGATATAGAATCGCATGATTAGGGATTTAATCTAATGGATCTCCGTCTTTGATTATTCGTAATGCATGAACATTAATCTAATGCAAGTTAGTCTCGAGATTTCTAATACATAATGTGCTGATACTACGGAAGTAGATCAGTTCTAAATAAGAATTTGAGTTCAAGACGGTTTTTAACTTGTTCTCTAGTCTATAATTTGAATCAACAATGAATTGTTCCCCTGAGAATACCCGATGCCCAACACTTCTTTGATCTGGCTTCGTTTCTTTGCTCTCTTGATTTCGATATTTGTATCACCTTTAAAGAAATCTTTTTAGCCCTAGCCCACTGTTTGATTCTACATTCTTCGTGCTACCTTTGGTCTCTGTGGATTCTATCCCGAACCATTACAACGTACATTTGTGCGCTTGCAGTGTTATCTCCGGCGAAAACCTGAGCTATCAAGTTTTTTGGCGCTGTTGTCGGGGACCAATAGGGAGTCTTAGAACTTAGGATCATTGAGTGCCTAAGGCATTTTTCTTTATGTTGTTTAATCTCTTCTTTCTCTTCTTTGTTTTTGTGCTTTCAGGTGCATGAACATGCCTCATACTAGAAGCCAAGGGGTCGAAAATCTTGCTAAATTCGAACCTGAACCTGCGCGTCTAGAGAGACAGAAGAAGAAACATCTGGAGGTTATTGAAGAATTTGAGTTTGCTCAAATCATGGGTGACAATTTGGGAGATCCTCTTCAAGTTCATCATAATCCTCTCTTTCCTGGAGCTCTTCCAGGAGCTAACCCACCTGCTGGAGGTGGTGCTTATGCTGGTGCTCAGCAAGCTTGCCAGCAGAATGTTGCAGCTGAGGGGCAACTAGGCGCAAATCAACCTCAACAAAGGATGACTCTGGCATTGTATGACACTCCGGAGGCCTTCTATGTGAATCGTGTTGGGATTCGGCCGCCTCCCATTGAGAGAAGGGACTTTGAGGTGAAGACTGGTCTCATTAACTTAGTGCAGCAGAATCAGTTTCATGGGTTACCATCACATAACCCAATGCACCATCTGGATAGGTTTGAAGCCATCTGCAATACTATCCAGCACAACGGAGTGTCTGCTGAAGCTCTGAAATGCAGGTTATTCACTTTTTCTCTGAATGACAAGGCTACAAGATGGTAGAATGGCTTATGGCCTAATTCTCTGAGGACATGGGACGAGATCAAGTTTGCTTTCCTTGGTCATTTCTTCACAAAATCAAGGTTTATGTCTCTGCGGAATAAGATTGTAGGTTTTCACCAATTGGGTGCTGAGAGGTTTCATGCAGCTTGGGAAAGATTTAGAGAATACCTCAATGATTGTCCTCATCATGGATCCTTAGATAGGAATCTCCTTAAAATTTTCTATAATGGTGTTGAGGAGAAGTATCAGAATGCTATGGACGCCGCTAGCAATGGTGATTTCAGTACCAAGACTGTAGAGGTAGCTTATCAATTGGTGAATTACATGACTAATAGTTAAGGCAATCGCAGATCAGACTATGATCGAGGTAGAAGAGTTGTGTCATCAGATGTGAAGAAAATTGATGATCTCCAAACAAAGCTCGATGAGCTAATGAGGAGAGATCAACAGGGAGTGAACTTTGTTGGTGAGCAGAACGATACTCCTATTCTTCAAGAATAGATGATGGGACAAATGTATCAGGAATTCATGTCTGAGGAGCTGAGTGATGGACAAGCAGATGTGAATTACATTGGAGGTTAAGGAAACTTTGATAACAGAGGTTTCAACCAACGAAACTAGTTCCAGAACAAGCCATACAATCAGAATCAGAGTATCTTCAACTCTGGTTTTCAGAACAAAAATCAGAACAGTGGCTTCAGAAACAATGGCTATCAGCAGAAGCAGTTTGGTTCAGGTGGATTCAAAAATATCTATCAGTCGGGGTATCAGAATCAGAACCAAGGACAATCTTCTGCATCTTCTGAAGATAGTGATCTGAAACAAATGCTTCACCAAGTGCTGGAGAATCAGACTAAGTCTGCTACGGAGATCAATCAGAAAGTCGATAGCATGTACAGTGACTTCAATGGGAAGTTTGAGGCTATGAGTGTTCGAATGAAGATGCTGGAAACACAGGTTGCTCAGACTTCTGTGAGCAACAGAGCTCCCCCAGGTCTCATTCTAGCCAAACCAGAGAAGAATCTGAAGGAGTACTACAATGCTATCACGGTTCAAAGCAAAAAACAATTAAAAATTGTCTGGGACAGAGATCGGTTGATCCCTGCCCCCGGATCGGTCGATCCATGTCTCAGAAGCCCATAGAAAATTGTGAAGTTTGGCGATTGATCGATCATCAGAAGCGATCGATCGATCTGGGGAAAAAGACAAGGATCAATCGATCCTTGCCCCAAGATCGATCGATCCCTGTCCTAACGGAGGTGCATCAGATTTTTTTCCATGAAACGAAGGCACAGGAGGATTAGGATGAGTATGTACCACCCCCGCCTTACATACCCAAGCCTCCGCATCCTCCCAGACCCCGTCAAAAGATCAAGGAATGCGAGTATGAGAAACTTAAGAATCTCGTTGGTGAATTACATGTTTGATAGCCTTTCGTTGAGGCAGTCAAGATGGTACCATCTCTTAAGAGGTACATGAAAGAGATTCCTCAAATCGCATGACCCTCGAACAAGGTGTATCGGTTCTTACTGCGGAATGTAGCACAGTTCTTCAGAATATCACACCNTTCAGAATATTACACCGGAGAAACGCGAAGATCCTGGTCCTTTTGTTTTGCCTTGCAGGATTGGATCTCTTACCTTCAAGAGATGTCTGTGTGACTTGGGCTATGGAGTTAGCTTGATGTCCTTGTCTATCTTGCAGAGGGTGACCATAGTGAATTATAAGCCCACGAAGATGTCCTTGATACTTGCTGATAGATCAATTCGGAAGCCCATAGGTATTTTCGATAACATTCTTGTTGGTGTTGGGAAAGGCTATGTATACACTGATTTCGTAGTCTTGGAGCTTGACGAAGAACCTAAGGATCCTATCATCTTGGGTAGACCATTCTTATCTACTTCTAGAGCGATGATTGATGTTCAGAATGGTCAGATTGATTTGCAGTTAGGTAAACTAGATGTGCATTTCAGTCTTGAGAAGTCAACCAAGAAGCATACCATAGATGGGCAAACATTTTGGACTGACACATTGACTGAAGTGATTAAGGATGCTGTGGAGGAACCTTATACTGAGGAATCTTTCCAAATTTCCTTATCACGAGTTGACATAGAGGATGGTTTATTGAGTAAAGACATATTGGAGATTGCTGAGAAGAATGACATCAAAAGAAGTCCTGGATGGAGACGTTCATTCTACAGTGAGAAAAATCAAGACCAAAAAGAAGGTGAAGGTGAAGCAGAAAGAGCACAGTACTGAGGAGAGTTCAGAGTTGACTTTGATCCCTCTAGGATGCGATGGAGGTGCTATTGAGTACAAAGTGAAGCGTAAAGGCAGATACAGACCTTTCTCAAAGGTCAGAGACATCATTACACTAGAGTTTAAAGAGAAAGGAGCAGTTTCTATGAAGAAGCCAATGAGCAGCATCCTTGAGCTGAAGATTTTCGCTGATGGAGCTTGCTTTGGAGCGAGTTCCAAGGCCCTTCCAGACTAACCCATCGCCACTACAGTTAGGCTCGTGACTCTAAACAAGCGCTGAGTGGGAGGCAACCCACTAGGTAGTTTTCTTTTTCATTTTTAGTTGGTTTTGCAAGTTTTTGGCTTTGGAGTTCTAGTTTTTGGTGCTTTTTACGTTTTTCATGTTTCTGGTTGTCGTACTGCAGGAAATAGATCACCAGGCAGATGGACAGGGATCGACCAATCCCTGTCTCTAGATCGATCGATCCTGTTTATTTACGTGGCTATTTTACACGATTTCAGGTAAGTTTACTTTTTCCCCTTTTTTCATTTTCTTTTGATTTTTATTTGCTACTTACCCCTTCCTTGGATTTGTTTCACACCGAGACGGTATGAGATAAGTCTAGGGGAGGTTACTGATGTTTTTCTTTTTCTTTTGGTGTTGTTTGAGTCATTTTGATGTTTTTATTGGGTCAATTATGGATTGTTTATGTTTCATGATGATTTCGGACTATTATTTCTGCGCATTGCACTTTATTTATATGTTCATTAACCATTTCATTTAGAATTTTAGTGCAGGCAAACTAGAGTAACTCATGACCAAACTCCCCACCAGAATTCTCTAGAACTCAAGCTNGGAACTCAGACTTTTGTTTGAAATGTTTTTAACGCTATCTTATTTGGCTTACTAATGAACTTTAAATGCTTTGATCCAGGAACTTAAAATCAGGAATCAAACCCATCATTCAGGATTACATCCCCATTTCTTTTTTTACCATATTTTTCGGTAATCCTGAGTGATCAGACTCATCTTTAGTCTGGCACCACACCCTTACCTTATCTCCTTGATTCTCCATGCATTTCTTTTTCATCTTATATGAACACATGTGTAAAAACAATGGAGAGAATATGGTAGACATGATCCTTCTAATTGCTTAAGTAGGATTGAACATTTTAGGTAGTTTAGACACGGTCTTGAGTGTCTGATTTCTCGGTGTTTGGTGTTTAGATGGTTTAGATGGATATGTTGCATTTCTTCATGTTGTATGGGTGTTTTAGAGTTTAAAAATGTCATTAATATGCTAATCTGAACCAGATTTTCGTTCACGAAAAAAAACGAAAATTAATTTTAAATTCTGTATATCTGGTTTAGAAATTAGCATTTGCATACCTTTATGTTGATTATTTTCACCCTGAAGAATGCACATATTTGGTTTATTTTTCTGATTGGTAGTTTATGCTTAGGTAGTTAGGAGACATGAATATCAATATACTCTTTCTCTCCTGCGATTTTGCATAATGTCTTGCATTTTGACGCAATTTTTGATACCCGAAACACTCTAAGTCTTACCACTAAAAAGCCGTGAATACCTAGCATGATTCCTTAATTATGAGTTCCTTGGTGAAAAGTTTCAAGCCCTTCTTAATTGAATATAGAGAGTTATTAACATGGAACCTGAGTTTGCAGGTTCAAATTTTAGAGTATGGATGGGCTTGGGAGGTTATGCAGCGATTCTTGGAGAGAATGTTCTAACTATTCTGAGTCTTTATGGTAAGCGAAATTAGCGCATAGTAAGGTTTTCTGAAAACATGCAGTCCATTCAGTTTTTGAGTTTCTTTTCCCACAGGCTTAGTCTTCGTTTCCTATACTTGAGGACAAGCAAAGATTCAAGTCTGGGGGATTTGATGTGTCAGTATTTTAGTAGTTTTTACTACGGTTTTTACACGAGATCTATGATTTTTAGTATGTATTCGGATTGTTTTGGCGTGGTTTTGTGTTCTTTGTTGTTTTTACAGGAATCGAGCTTGAATATACGAAAAGAATGCGTTTTGGATGGATTTCAAGCGTCGAAGGAAGTGTTCGTGAAAAGCTGAAAATACCCAGAAATTTAGACAAGGATCTACCGATCCTTGTCCCCGGATCGACAGATCCCTATCCCGAATTACAGACCGATTTTACGAAAAACCATACCGAACTTATTTTGAACCGGATTGCTATCAAAAGACCTAGACTCGTTTTTCCTATTTCATTATGCACTTTTAGAGAGTTTTAGAGAGCTTAGAGAGATTTGTAACCTAGGGAGAAGAAGCATCTCAGTACTTCGATTCAAGAAGCTTTCAGAACCTTTTTTACTCTTGTTTATGCTTAACACAATCATGTCTCTCATGAATTTGATCTGTGTTTTTACAATATCCATGAGTGAGTAGTCTGTTCGTTGGGTTTAGGAATTCTCACATAGAGATTCATGAATTGTTGATATAAAATCGCATGATTAGGGATACAATTTATTGGATCTTCGCCTTTGATTGTTCGTAATGCATGAAACTGAACTGATCACTTAGTTTTTGAACTTAGGTAATTTAACGCCTGAAAAGTGTCTTCTTAAATGCATGAAAGAATCTTAGATGAGCAATTCTTCTTCAGCCAATGGAAGTTGATGTTTAAGTGAATTATGAACATATCAAACCTCTTAGTAATGCATGATTAGAAATCGAGGGTCAACGAAAGTTAGTCTCGAGATTTTTAGTACATAAGGCGCTGATACTACGGAAGTATATCAGTTCTAAATTAGAATTTGAGTTCAAGACGTTCTTAACTTTTTCCCTAGTCTATAATTTGAATCAACAATGAATTGTTTCCCTGGGAATACCCGATGCCCAACACTTCTTTGATTGTTTTACAACCTCGACGTTTGCTACCTGCATTTCTTTGCTCTCTTGATTTTGATATTTACATCACCTTTAAAGACATCTTTTTAGCCTTAGCCCGTTGTTTGATTCTATATTCTTCGTGCTACCTTTGGTCTCTGTGGATTCGATCCCGAACCACTACAACATATATCTGTGCGCTTGCAGTGTTATCTCGGGCGAAAACTTGAGCTATCAGCCATCCTGCTAAATGTAAGACAAAATATGTTACTAATGTAATTTGTCTAAAATGCAGTAATAAAGAGGATTTTCACTGTGGAATCTGTCCATTAGCAAAACAAAAGCACTTACCATATAATTCTCAGAATAATATGTGTGAGAATGCTTTTAATATGCTTCACATTGATGTATGGGGTTCCTTCTCTGTTCCTACACCTGAAGGATATAGATATTTCTTTACTATTGTGGATGACCACACAACAGCCACATGGATTTATCTTTTGAAAACTAAGAATGAAGTTCTGACTATCTTTCCATATCATCTTAAGTTGGTAGAGACTCAATAAAAAGTTGTGGTTAAAGGAGTGCGCTCAGACAATGCCCTTTAGGCTTTAGTTGAAATTTGTGGAATTATATAAAGAAAAAGGGATAATATCTTATCACTCATGTCCTGAAACACCAGAGCAGAACACACTAGGGGAAAGGACACACCAACATATACTTAATGTTGCAAGATCTTTGATGTTTCAATCCAAGTTACCACTAGAGTTCTAGGGAGAATGTGTTTTAACTTTAGTCTTTCTCATTAATAGACTGCCTTTTCCATTACTGAAAAAGTCTCCCTTTCAGATATTGAATGGGAAAATACCAGATTATAGATACTTTTAAGTCTTTGGAAGTCTTTGCTATTGTTCTACTTCTTCTAAGCAAAGACACAAGTTTCAGCCTCAGTCTAAAGCTTGTGTATTCTTGGGATATCATGCTGGATATAAAGGCTACAAAGTGATGGATTTAGATTCAAACTCTATCTATATTTCTCGAAATGTGGTGCTTTATGAAGATATATTCCCCTTTGGTGATGGTGAAGCAAGTTTATTTCCTGATTTTCCAGCAAAATGGTAATCATTCTACATCTGAATCTACTAATACAAGAGAGGGCATAAGCATTCCTGTGAGTACTTAAGACATTGGTTACTCTTCGAATGCTTCTACCAGTAAGAGAGTAAGGAAATGGTCTGCTTATTTTGCTGATTATCTTTGTGATAGGACAGAAAAAGATATCCCATATCCTCTTGCAGCATATATGTCTTATGAGAAGCTCTCTACTGAGTACAAGGCCACTATATGTTCTGTATCTTAACATCCAGAGCCTAGAACTTTTGGCAAGCAAAGAAATTTAATGCTTGGCTTCAGGCTATGAATGAGGAACTTAAAGCTGTAGAGAATACTCAGACTTGGATAATTTGTTCTCTTCCTCCTGATAAACATGTTATTGGTTGCAAATGAGTTTATAAAGTGAAGTTGAATTCTGATGGATCTTTGGAAAGATAAAAAGCTCGTTTGGTTGCAAAAGGTTACACACAAGAGGAAGGTATAGATTATGTGGAAACCTTCTTTCCTATGGTAAAGATGAACACTGTTAAAACTCTTCTAGCAGTATCAATAGCTAAGAATTGGAATCTCCATCAGCTCGATGTTTCTAATGCATTTCTCAATGGAGATTTGAATGAGGAAATATTTATGAATCTACCACCTGGTTACACACCTAAACAGGGTGAAGTGTTACCACCTAATGTTGTTTGTTTATTGAAGAAGTCTTTATACGATTTAAAACAAGCCTCAAGACAATGGTTTATGAAGTTTAGTAATACATTGACTTCTTTTGGTTTCAAGAAATCTCAGGTGGATCATATTTTGTTTCTTAAGAAAGTTTAGGGAAAATTTGTTCCTATCTTGGTATATGTTGATGACATCATCATTGCAAGTAATGATGATGAAGAAGTGTTTAAACTCAAACAAGATCTTTAGATGTTTTTCAAGCTCAGATATCTTGTTGAATTAAGATACTTTCTTGGAGTTGAGATTGCTAGATCTAAATCAACAATTGTTGTTTGCCAAAGGAAGTATACTTTAGAGTTGTTGGAAGAAGTTGGATCACATGCTAGCAAACCATCTACAATTCCTATGGATCTAAGTGTGAAATTGTGTCAAGAAAATGAAGAACCAATTCTTGATGATCCAATGATTTATAGGAGGCTAGTGGGCAAGCTCATATATTTGACAATTACTCTTGCTGATATCACATTTGCAGTAAATAAACTCTGCCAATATGCTAGATCTCCAAAGAGTTCACACCTTCAGGCTGCTTATAAAGTTCTTCATTATCTTAAACGCACCATTACCAAAGGTGTCTTCTATTTTGCTTCATTAGATCTTGTTCTACAAGCATTTACTGATGCAGATTGGACTTCTTGCCTTGATACAAGGAGATCTACATCAGGATTCTGCATGTTCTTGAGAACATCTTTTGTTTCATGGAAGTCTAAGAAGCAACAGACGGTTTCTATGTCTTCTACATAATCTGAGTATAAAGCAATGACTTTTGCATGGAAAGAAGTGATTTGGCTGGCGAAACTCCTCAAAGAGTTACAAGTTAAACAACTAAAACAAGTAGCTTTCTATTGTGACTCTCAGGAAGCCATTGACATTGAAAATAATCCAGCTTTTCATGAAAGAACTAAGGATGTTGAACAAGATTGTCACTCGGTTCGAGATCATATTATGGATGGTTTGATCAAGACATTGCATGTCAAGACAGAACAACAACTCGCAGATATGTTCACCAAGCATTTGTTCCCTCCTTTCTTCCATAATCTCATTGGCAAGATGGCTTTAATATCTCTATACTAGCTCATCTCCTTCTTCTTCATCACATTGATTCTCTCTCAACTAATAGATCTCTTTTGTAGGAGAATGTGAAAAAATTAAAGAGATAGAATAGGAGATAAAAGCAAAGGAGGCGAAGGGCGGTACTGCAATGGATTAGGAAGAAGAATAGAAAATTCATTCTAAATCGTCGGCCAATTGCTTTAATTTTGTGCTTATTTGATGTTATTTGAACCGAGGGAAGGTTAATCCAATCAGCCAATAGAATACCGTATCTTTTGCGTATTAGAATTTATATGCCTTATTGTAGATTCAGTGAAGGAACGTAGAGAGCTTTTTTTGGTTATGCTACTTTAAAAGATGAGAACCGCACTCTACGCTCTTGCCATTTAACTTAGTTTTATTTGAATGTTGCAAGTCAGATCTTTTACAACGGGAGATTGTACAAAGGATGGGAGAAAAAGTTTTTTTCACTTCCTAGATAAAAGTTTTGATTTTTACATATGCATCACTTCCTAAGTTTAAGTTTCAATTGATGAATGTCTTAGTATCATAGCTTAGCTTAATCTGTGAGTGTCTCGCGTACTGAACTTTTTTTTGTTAAATGGCAATTGTAGGCGATTTCAGTCAAGCTCAAAGACGATAAGTTTGAACAACATTTCCACAGCAGGAAGATAAAATCTTAGATGGACAAAATATCTAGACCATACTATTCAATAACAAATATTAATTTTCCCTTGCTATTGATATATTTCTTCTAAAACATTGACACAATATTCACTATAATTTTAGGTTACAATAATAATGAATTCAAAGTACGCAAGCCGAGCAGCAAAAGGATCACAAGAAATCATCCCAACCTCCATCTTGGTAGTTCATTTTAACACGATGTTGAAGCAAAGGAGGTTAATGTAGTTTGGTTATTGTGAACGAAAGTCCTCTTGCGTTCTTCAAGTGTAACAAAGGTAGATGATCATATATTAAGTTTACGAAATCTATAAAGAAAATAATTAGGTAGGTGATCACATATCAGATAGTTCATCTGTGAATTTCATAAATATGTATGCAAATTTCTTAAAATACCTTCCTTTGCTGGAATTATCGTCTCTTATGATTGCTCCTTAATTGATTGGTTGTTTGTTCATGAGAATAGAGAACTCAATCTCCCCCCCCCCCCCCCCCCCCCAAAAAAAAATAACAGAAATCAAATCAACATGTCAACAATTTGGGGCTTTTAAGTTGAATCACTGTTTCAAATTTAAGTTGACAAGATTTGACTACTGATCATCCTTTAAATAAGGTATAAGTTAAAACAAAGACAAGTTGGAATAAAGAATTAAAGGCTTTTTTAAAGATTTGATTACTTCTTCTCCACCTGTGTGGGGTTGGTGAAAAGGTAAATTTTTAAGATTTGAGATTATGTTATGTGCGGCGTTGTTGTCCATGATCCATGAAGTTGTATTGTATGCAAAATTTGCACGTGGTTGCCATGGAGGTATAGATGGTGCTGAAAATTTATTTGCTGAGGCGGAGAACTGTTGCAGCTAATTACAACTTTGGAACTATGTCCTTGGAAATTAAAAGTATTTTTGAAAAACCAAAAAAAATCGAAAAACTTAAAAAAAACCAAAAAGATTTTCTCTTTTTTCCAAAAGAACTGCATATAGATTGCACCGTTTGTATATACTTAGGTTGATAGAAGCATATAGGATTACATTTGCATAGGGAACAATGATAGGTTGCCTTGTAGATAGTTAAGTTTTGCTCAATGACCAATGCCCTTACTAGAAGTACAATGTTCCATATACCTCTTTTAGTCTTTGGAAAATCCATGATCGAAATTAATCACTTGGTGGTCTTTACGAATGTTGAAGTAAATGGTTTCTTGATTCAATTCTTGTAAGTGGAACTTAATTGAATTTAAAATTTTACTAATGGGCTTTGCTATACTTGACCATTGGAAACACTAATATTTGAGCTATGTTTTCACCGATTCCACCACCCTCTCTTAGCTCAAATGACTACTCTCACTTTTAGAGTAGTAACCAACCCTTGCAAACCCTTAAACCTTACTTAAAAACCGCCTAAATTTTTGTTTGTGAGGCCTCTTTTGGAAAGTGCATACACGGGAAAAATCCTGAGAGATTTGAAGTTGAACGGCAAAGAGGATACTTCCTTAGAGGTAGCCTCATTTTAAGGTTAATAGAGTCTTAGGAGGGGAAAACCATTAGTGGTTTGGGTTTTTTTGAATCTTGGGAATGGTTAGTGTAGATTTTGGCAAGTAAGTGTTTCGTAATGTAAATATGATCTTAGATTGTATGAATAAAAAGAAAGAAAAGAAAAGAAAAATCGAAAAACAGAAAGAAAGAAGTGAAAAGAAAAAGACACTAGAGATTAGAAAAAGTTTAAGTTCTAACCTTGGAAATTAAAGAAAAGCATAGAGAGTCCACCATTTTTATGAGAAGAAAAGAAAGATTCCAAAATTATTAGAATAATGGCTCTTAAAATCGAAAGAAAGCTAGTAGTTAAGAAGTAAAAAATGTCTAAGAATCTCTAGTTGTCTAAAAAAAAGAAAAAGAAAGAGTGTGTTTTAAGGAATAAAGTTTATTGTTTCTAGTACTAGGATGGGAAACACCATTAGGTTGTGTCTAGCTTCTTAGGAAGCAATGGGTGGAAATAATTAGAGGAAGTATATGCTTTGTATGCGTAAATTGTTCGGCTACCATCTTGCTTTTGCCTATTGTCTTGCACTACTTGTAGAGAAAAACCAATAAAATCGTGTGAAACCACTCTCTTTCAAACACTTCTTCACACAAAAATCCTTTCTAAAGAAAAAAATCGAATGGATGAGATGCATTGCTCATAAGTAAGAACTCACGCTTAAGCCTAATTGAATGTAAAAAGGAATTGGCGAATTGATTGTTTATGGATGCTTAGCTTAGATCCTAAGAGTTGATTTTGTGATGATCATTGAGAAGTACATAGGCTCTTAGATGATCTTTGCATCATTATACTTATCTTTAGGACATTGGGCATAAAGCATTCCTTTTCTCTCTTGGTTTTGAGTTTCCACTTTCAAACCTCATTTCCGGGTTTGGTCTTTTTTGTTTGCTTGAGGACAAGCAAAAGGCAAGTCCACGGGAGTTAATGTGTACATATTGTCATGCCTATTTAGGTGCATTTTAGCTATGTTTTATTCACTTTTAGGATGTAAATATTGCGTTATAGCCTTTAAATTCATCTAGTTTGAGTTTAGAGTCTAGTTTTAGAATTTGTTGCATGTACATACATGTTTTTGCATTTGTAGGTACAACCTTTGGAGTGGCTCAATGGAGGCTTAAGAGATGGATTCATGGTAGTTTTGAAGTTTGGAAATCATGGGAAAGAGGAGCTACATGCATGGGAAAAATGTGGAAGAAAATGAGCCATCAAAAGAGCAAAAAATAAGCAAAAATTACCTGACGCATGTGACTATCGGTCATAGGAGTCGATAGTGGCATGCGTTGGACCGATAGCCACATGAAAGAAGCAGTTTTCTAACCAATGCATGCCACTATCAGTCTGGTGATTGATAGCCACATGCATGGGACCACTAGTGGCATGCACAAATGTGAAAATTGAGTTTTAGGGCAACTGTTCTCCACCCCTTTTGTATAACTAACCTCTCTTATCTCTCAAGAACATATCTTTGCAACTTCTCTTGTTCGTTCTACTACTTTTCTCTCTACTTTCAAGATCTTAAACACTTGTAATAACTTAGGATTATTTGTGTTAAGATTTGTGTTTCTCTTCTCTATCTCTCTTTTTAGTTTCTAGATCTAAGATAATGAGAGCTCAAAGACCCAAACTTTGTCTTTGGATTTCCATGGATCTTTTAAAAGTCCATTGCTTACTCATTGACGCCTAGAAGTGTTTGATGAAATGCTTAAGTGAAAAAATCTATGTTTTTCACTTGGACACATGAGAGTGGATGTTACCTAAATGTTAAATGGTTAGAATGACTTGTAGATTACTATCACATACATGTTTAGATAGGTAAAAAGCTAGAGTTGAGCTTTTTAATGTGTATGGGTGAATAGATCTTGGCCCTGAGAGTGGGTAGATCGATAAAGATGGGTTCCTTGGTCTAGGAATAGCTTTAATCCTATAAGAAATCCTTAAAAAAGTCCATTATAGTTCTAGATCCACCCCGAACCAATTGTTATGTCTCAATATCCGATCTTTTTCATTGATTGCACGTAAAGCTTATTACTTCCTTGCACTTTACTTATTTCTTGCTTTCATATTGTCTTTATTTATGCAATTACATTATGTTTATCTTCATTTATGTTTAGATTTAGTTGAAACTTGTGACACCCCACCTAAATCGACTTCCGTAGACTAGGATATCTAGTGTATTCCTTTTGTTTAAGTTCTTGGTAGTTAAGTTCTTATATCCCTTAGACGATACCTAAAAAAATACAACTCGACATCGTTCTCTTGCAGGAATCGTTGGGTTTAGCTTAAGTTTATAAATTTAAGCTTGTCGTGTCGATAACTCCAAATATTGGCATAGTCAACATTCTCCATACTCAAGTGGCTCTACTCCAAGCCTTTTAAATCCCAAGAACTCAACGCAAGGCTCCTTCACATGAAGCCCAATATTTGGAGGCCTTAAGGCTCAGTTTTACTCATTTGACGTAATAGTGAAGTTGTACTATAAATAGTTTCTTTTAGATTTTGTTTCGATGAGAGTTGTTTAGGTTTTAGATCAAATAAGTGCCTATGGAGGCAGGGACGACACCCCTCGGGGTCTTGCCATTTGTTAGTCTCCAAAGGATCCATCTCATCTCAATACATCCATCTTTGTTTCAACATTCAGTTTTATCTATCCTTCTCCCATTGGTTTTATATGAATGCTTGTTGTAATGATTAATTTCATGTTTACATGTCTTTGATATATTAGTTTGCATGTTTGGCAGTTGATTACAGAAGTCAATGAGTTTAGTTGAATAAGATTACTAAACGACGAGGCTTTATCAATAACGTTGTCATCTTTGCTTGTAAAATAATGTTATTTGCTTCCTAGGCCAGTTAGCGAGTAGATCTAAAGTAATATGCATTCCAAAAGCTTGATATATTCCTGGAACTATTACTTGATGAGTCTTTCTAAGTAGGCAATGAAAGTGGATTTACTTAAAATCGTGAACAATCATCCTTAATCATTTTAATGCTCATTTAGTCTATACAATGTCGTCCAAAAGGCGTTGTCCCTTGGTGATTTAAATATATAATCTCGAACCTCAAAAGTGGAGAGAATTTACATTAGTGGTTGTGTTATAGATCGAAGCATTATGCTCCTAGTCGAATCTTAATTCATGCTTGTTTACTTTAACTTTCTGCTGTTTGATGCATATCATTTCATTGATCTATCATTTGTATACTGGCATGTAGAGTAGGTTCATTTGCATTCATAAAACCACAAAACCCAAATAAAATCAAAAATAGCCCTTGCATATTATGTTCTTAGCCTAGTCCAAAATCAGATAAGTTTTAAGTGTGAATACCTAGTCCCTGTGGATTTGATCCCTAAGTATTACTCTCGATGTTGTACAGTTGCAGCTAGGTCTTAACTAGGGTAAAACTTGATCCCACATAACTTCTCTCATAATAATTATCTCTTATATTCTCTTATAACTTTTCTATAACATCCTTGATCCTATCAAACTTCATTCGTGGTTGTACCCACTATGTGTATGTAAATTAAGGTTGTTTGGAGAGTTGATATACAAGTATGCTTGTATTCTTTGTATCTGGTGTCAAGTAATGCAACTCTCACCACGGCTGGTAAGCCTTTTTCTACCATGAAGGGTGAGTGCCAATCGTATAGCTCCATAGTGAAGGTGAGTGTAGACATGTGCTCTCCATTGATGTACCATTCCCTCATTGAGTCATAAGGGAATCATTTGCTCAGCTTCAGTTGCTGGAACTAGGTGTTATTCTAACCGGGATGCTTGAACAATTTCTTTGGCAGCGTGTTTGTTGGGACCAAATACATGTCTTATGATTTTTTGGATGGTGGAATTCGAATAGGTGAATGCCTTGTAGGGGTTTAGTAGGGGTAGCTGGATAATAGGGATCTTACTATCATTTACATATTCTACTTCATATAGGTAATCTATTTTACTTGCGTTTGATTAATCAGATAGAGGGTAAATTGAATAAAGAGAATGACCCTTCCATAGTGTGCATTGAAACCAGAGACCAAAACATAATGTTTTTTTTCTTATCATATCCTTTGAAGTAATAATGAATACTGAGTTCTCTGCCTTGATTTATATTGCTAGAAATATAGAAACATCATTTATGATAGATGCTTGTTATGCAAACCGAGGCAATACTCTTCTCTCATCAGAACCTCAAAGTACTTCGAGTTTAAGCTCCCATTGAATGTTTTTCTATATTCCTTTTTCTTAGCATAGTTGTATTTCTGATGTGGAGGATCCATATAGATGCCAACCACATAACATACTTTCCGTACTAGCATATGGATGGAGACAACTCATTATCTTAGAGCTTTTTAGGAAGATAAGAACCAGCACTTAGACTGTCATGTCTCTGATATCAAATTTACAGCCACATAGTGAGTATAACCACGAAAAAGGTTTGATAGGATCAAAGATTTTATAGGAAAGTTATAAGAGAATATAAGAGAAGATTACTATGGAGGAGTGTGTTGACAATAAAGGATACTTTTATTACATAGAACACTCCAAGGATTAAAAAAAGACTCAATAAGACTCTTAGAGAACTCACTCACTTAGTTTGGTTTACAACTCTCACCAAGCATGAGTATTTATAGTACAAAGCCTAAGAAATATTGCAAGTCATATTCCTTTGTCATTTTTCTAAACATAATTATGACACCATAAATTCTTACACACAATTATTACAATGAAAACTCTCATAATATTCACTCATTTATTCATTTGTTTACTTATTATGTTTTTAACTTACTTCTTCAACAATTTACTTATTATTTTTTTGACGTACTTTTTCAACAATTTACTTTCCTTTTCAGACTTATATTCAATGATTGTGTTTCCCGATCGAGTTTGAATATTGCATGACCTTTTTCTATTGATCATACCATTTTTGATATATACAATTCTTTGGTATCCTTATAACTAATTTATTTTCCTTTTCATAGTGCCTCTCTTGAAACTTCTTTGGTTCATTAAGCTTTGGGGCTATATGAGATTATGAAGTTTAACCTATACAGCATGAACCTGCGTTTTATGCATTTTTCGTATTTATAACCTTTACATGTTATGAGTATATTGTATTTGAGTTTAAGCCATCTTCGTTTTCTTATCTAGATGCTGCATCTGGAAATTGCATCCAAATGTTGTTCGTTTCTAATATAAATTTTGCATATGGATACAATATCTAGATGCAAGTTTTTTCGATTTTACATATGTAATAGCATCTGACGCAATTAATGTGAAAATTACTAAAAATGGCATGCTTTGTTGTCATACATTTTAACTATTTAAAATCATATAAAATCACAAAATAATAGTTATGAAAATACTGTTTGACAATTCTTACGATTTAAATGATTTTGACGGTTTTACGGTTTTTGTAGATTTTACGGTTTTGACAGTTTTTACGGTTTTTGCAGTTTTATAGTTTTTGCGGTTTTATGGTTTTTTCGATTATACAATTTTTGCGATTCTTACGGTTTCTGAAGCTATTTCGGTTTTGCGGTTTTTACGGTTTTCGATTTTTACAGTTTTTTTCAGTTTTTTCGGTATTCCATTTTTTACAATTTTTGACGGATTTTTGCAGCTTTTGCGATTTTTACGGTTTTCCCATTTTTTTGCGGTTTTTTTTGTGATTGTTACGATTTTAGCCATTTTTACGTTTTTCTAGACTTTACGATTTTTGCGGTTTTTAACGATTTTTATAGGTTTTGAGGTTTTTATAGTTTTTGCGGTTTTGACAATTTTTATGGTTTTTACGATTTTTGCAATTTTTACAGTTTTGGCGGGTTTTACGGTTTTTACGATTTTTGCGGTTTTTATGGTTTTAATGATTTTTACGATTTTTATGATTTTTCTTGTTTTAATAGTTTTATGTTTTTTACGATTTTAACGGTTTTTGGGGGGTTTTTACGGTTTACTGTTTTTTTGCAGTTGTGCAATTATTATGATTTTCATAATTTTTCCGGTTTTAATCTTTTTGAGATTTTTTACGGTTTTTCGGTTTTTACGATTTGAATGAATTTTGCGATATTTAAGGTTCTTACTGTTTTTGCGGTTTTTACAGTTATCACGGTTTTATAGTTTTTGCCTTTTTGCGTTTTTTGCAGGTTTCCGGCATTTTCGGTTTTTACGGTTTTTCTGTTTTTACGGGTTTTGCGGTATTTGTCATTTTTGCGGTTTAATTGTTTTGCGGTTTTTGTATTTGACTTAAATATTTCTTATAACCAAGGGTATATTGGTCTTTTGAATTTTGAGATGCAAAAGAAAGCGTTCATACAGGGATAACGAAGCTTTAAAATTTATAAGCACGTTACTTAACAATCACATAATCCGCAAGTGCACGAATATGCTATTGTAGTACTTTGGGGTCGAACCACAAAGAGCACGTCAAGCTAGAATGGTCTAAACTTTGAGAATCTATAATTTCTCCTAATCTAAGCGAATCAAGAAGGTTTGAGTTTCCTATCAATCTACTAAGCAATTCAAAATAAAAGCCATAACATAAATAGATAAACAAAACAAAGCAAGAAAGTAAATTAAGCAAAAGAAACAAGCATTAAGTAAATATAATAAACAAAAATAAAGAACCAGTAAAGTGATGGATCAAGGGTGAATGTAATTGAAGAGACTATTAAGAAGGTAATAGTGGTGTTAGGTTAAGCTACTAAAAGCAATTTTATGACCAAAGACATATATAGTTTACTCCACTTTCATGGTAGTAAATCATTCCCTACATCATGCAATCGCTCAACTCTTGCTTATTGCAATTGGCAAATCAAAAGAAATCATTAAGAACAAGTCCATATAGTCACTAAACTCTCTAACAATCAACTCTCATTGGCTAAGAAAAGTTTACATGAATTAGGTTCTCCTAGACATTTCATCGAACACCTCTCGGGCGTGAAATGCATACATATCAAGATTCCTTTTAATCAAGCATTAAGACCTCCTAATCCATTAGAAACTAAAGATAAACTATTCCTAACACCATCATTACAATCTTATCTAGTCAAATCTCAAACACCCAAGATCCATCTAAGAGCTTACTCACAAATCATAAAAGAGAAGAGAGTAGAGATGAAAAACATACACATATTTAAATAGATAAATGATTCAAGATTCATAAATAAGTAGAGACTCTTGATCTTTAAAGATCAAGAGAATAAACTTAGAACATCAAGAAAAATAATGAAAAGTTTACAAGAGAAGAAAAGCTATCCAAAGTTATGTTCTTGGAGGCTAAGAGGGAGTATTTATACAAGTGGGGTGTAAAAGTTACCTTAAAGTGAAAAATTGCCAAACGCGTGTCACTGTCGACCCAATGCATGCCACTATCGACCTGTTTGACCGACAGCCACATGCGTTGAGCAGTGTTTGCTTCTTCTTTGCTCCTTTTGATAGCTCATTTGCTTCCACACTTCCCATATGTATTTAGTACTTCTTTCCCTTGATTTTTGGCCTCAAATCCATCTTGAATTCATCCATTTAGCTCCTCATAAAGCCTCTCCAAAGGTTCACCTACAAATGCAAAGAAATGCATGCAAATGCAATCAAAACATGGATAAAAGAAGCTTATTAATGCATGAAAATATGTACACATCAGTGGCGTCACCAAAATTTTTCTCGAATTAGAAAAAATGCCGGAAAATATTCTTGGTGCTTGCGTGGCTCATCTCGATCGTTCTTTGTTTTGTTTTCTTACCTGGGGTCGCCGGATTCGTTCGTGTTCTTCTTCTAACCGATTTTAGACGAATTTAACCATATTCGAAATTATGTATTTATCTCTAAAATATATTTGTAAATTTCGACCAATGAAAAACCAGCAATACAAAATGCATACGCATTCGCAATATTCTCTATTTTTATCTTTTTCTTGTGCTTATTTTTAAAGTTAGTTGTTTTTTTCGTTAAAAAAAATAAAAAATAAAAGTTAAACTCTAGTCAATCTCATACGAATATAAAGGTGTCTTTCGAAGGTTCATCAATATTTTGTGAGATCCTTAATGATCCTCGATGAGCTCATGATAATTTATAACAATTTTTTTCCTTTTATTTTTTCTATTAGTTTAATCTATGAATTTTAAATTTTGTTGTCTAAAGCTCATGTTCGATTGCTAAATGGATTTCAACTGATTCTGCCATTATTGTTCTTTTTTTGTTTTCTCTATATATTTTGTTTTCTTGCGGTGAAAAAAGGATGAAGAGAGAGACATCAGAAGAAGTTGATATAATCAGAGGATTGATCGGAGCTCAGGTTGTTTACGCCGGAAACTCTGAGTTACTGAGTCACTTGTTGTCTATCGAAGTCGACCCGCTCCTTATTGTTATCTTTAGCATCTTTGCATCATTTCTTCTCATCACGCCTTTTGGTATTCTCCTTGAAAGGTAACTTCTTTTCTGTTTTAATCATACTCTCTAATTCTCAACTAAACAGAGTTTTACACTTTATTACTATTTCTTTCGAAAATTTGGGATTTTCGTTTATGTTTTTTTTTTTGGGGGTGGGTATTTGCAGGAAGCTGTCGCCCATAAGTTAATGTTTCAAGTTGAAGGCAAAACTGGTTTTGGTATCTGTTTTGAAACAGAGTTACTCTGTTCTTGCATGTACTTAATTGTTAGATTCTTAATTAAAATCATAACCAAGTGATTAGTTATGAAGATAATATGTGTTTTGAAGCAGAGTTACTCTGTTCAAGTGGTTATCTATAGAAGAAATGAAACACACCTCTGCATCAATGGCTACAGCTATGCCTAATCTCTCTCCGGCCTTTATTTTCGTCATTGCTTGGGCTGTTTGTTGTGTACGTTTTCGTTAATACGTTCTGCGTTAAGTGTATAAGATTATTAAAGATTTTTAGTTAATATGTTTTGACTACTTGACATTGTTAAGGATGGAGAAAGTGAAGTTAAGATTATTAAAGATTTTTAGTTAATATGTTTTGACTAAGTTGCATGTACAGTAATGTTAAGATGGGAGTGACGGTGTTGTGTGTGATAGGAGCTTTCCTTATGAGCTTAATGCAGAGTGCAACTGCCGTTTCGAGCTCGGAATTAGTTGTTAAATTGTCTTCTAACAGAACAACCATTCCCAAGATACGACCTTATAGCAATTCAGGTAACTATCACTTTTGTAGGAATTATTCGCTTGCAAGCTTTTTCCTTGACTATGGATATACTCAGATTGATGAGCTGGGATTTCTAGTTAAAAAGCTGAGAGCTCTGTGGTTTGCACCTCCTCCTACTGATGTTTCTGCGCTTCCACCAGGAAGCGGTTTGAACAGGCCTTTACCAAGAGTTTTTATCTCAAAGAGCCATGTGGATCAGATGAGTTCGCAGACTTAGGTAAGTTTGGTTTGACCCTAAATGATTGATTTGTGTTTGAGCTTTGCAGGGTAAGTTCTCTCATTACCAGGATATGATTAGAAAATACATAAATGTGGGGATAGTTGCAGGTTACGGTGGCTCAACTATGTAAGACCAAATAACAGACATGGTGGCTTCTCTGAGAAAGAAGACAACTGATAGGTTCGGACTGGTAAACTCTCGTCTCAGACTCACGAGTCTCTTACACAAGAACAAATCCTTTATTTATGAAACAGAATCCGTTTACAAGATAAGAAAATAGAGTATATAGATCGAATGAACTTCTCTATCACCCAAAGCCAAAACTCCCTCCCCACAACAAAGCCACAAGCAACTCTTTTATAGTAAGTAAATAAGGTTAAGTGTAACCTTCTGAGTGAGCCAGAGACTGTCTCATCCTTTGGAACGTATCTTTTGTAACCTCTATATAATGGTCCTTTTTTGTAGCGGGGACGATATATACACACTTATATATCAAATAGGCAAAAGATTATTTTTAAATGCATGTAGTCTTGAACTATAGAATCATATGCGTATATGTTCAATGAATTATTTAAGGTGGTCTATAATTGCTGCATCATTGCCCTGAAAAACGTACAACAATGTCAAGAGCTATTGGAACATGAGGTTGAAGAAGAAGCTTTTTGACAAACAAAGAAAAGAGTTCCAAAAACTCGAGTTAAGCAAGTAATGGTAATGCATGAAGAAGAGACAACAAGGACAAGGACAAAAAAATGGCAGCGTGGATCTTCATCTTAACAACATGTTTGAATCAGTAACTTCTGATGCTTTCTTGTTGAACTCATCATCATCACCATTCGCTTCCTCAGGTTCCCAAAAACTAAAAAGCATATATCTTTTTTATGGTTAAGAAAGAATAATCAACGACACTCATTCTCTAAACATGTTTCCATTGAGAAGAAGAGTTTCCACCGATCTTCTCTCCTTGTGACGTTGTCCCTCTTCTTCTTCTCCTTCTTCATTCTGGTTTCAGGCTCTGTTCCATTCATTCAATTTACTCTATTTTCGAGGCTTTTGATGATAACTCCTAAAGATGTTGCGTAAAAATATTAGTTTGAGTTTTACCTTTGTAATTTGTAAATGTCCATTGACCAATCCAAAATATTTACAAAACAAAAATTTATTCACTGTTTTCTGCGAGTTAGAGAAGAACCATTCACAAACATGATGTGCAGCAAGTTCAATAATAAGTTGTTTAACAATTGAAATGGTGGAATTGCAAAGTAAGATGGCAACTGCAAACAATTCAGACTGAATAAAATATAAAAACTGATGGTGCAAATAGGTTTAGAAGTTGAAGATGGCAGCACCACTTATGGACCTGGAGGTAAAAAAGGTAAATCTTCGTTTCCTCTTCCTTCACCACTCCTTTTGCGACTCACTTCTTGTAATAGCCAACTAGGTTTTAGTCTGCGCAAGCGCGGATGATATATATAAGATTGTTTAAAAAGAATAGTTTTAAAAAAAGAGAATTACACAAAGAGACACTTTTGTGATTTCAATTACACCCATAGGCACCTTTTGATTCTTGAGCACTTTCTTAGTGTTTATGAGATGATATTCCGAAATTACCCTTACAAGAGAAATGATGGTTACCATAAAATATCTAGAGAAATTATTATTTTAATAGGGTTGGTGTAGAACATTAAATGTGATGTGTTGTCTTTATATTAAATGTGATGGGTTGTCTTTATATTAAATATAAATATATATTATTTGCGTCAGTAACAATATTCTCATTGGTGCTTTATGTGAGTGAATGATAATTTAATAAATAAAAAGTCATTTTCAAAATCTCTTAAACTGTATTGCTATGTCCAATATTAACTGACCACGATCGAATAGCCGTTTGCAAAAACTTTTGTGGACGAAAACATGGTGGACAATACTTGATACTACAAGACATGGTGGAAATGGACAAAACATGGTGGACAATACTTGCTACTTCAAGGCATTTTGTTGTAGCAAAATCCAACATCATGTGTCAAACTCAACTATATGTCCATAAATGTTAGTCCATGAAAATAAGTCATAATATATTAGCAACTAGTGTATGTACAATTGAAATAATATTAGCAACCGCATCCATAATTTCTTCCCCTAGTGGAAGGTATTGTTTTTGGTTAGCATATAAAAGATACATAATTGAAAGATAATTTTGTCACTAGTATTTTCCGGATGTCTACATGAGTCTGTCCATCCATGATCCCATGCATGGATATGACCATTACGTGCTTGTTGCCCACCAATTTCTGTCAATCAATCGTCATATGCATGGTTGCTGCAAAATCGTCAGNATGACATGGAGTATTGTGCATGACTATAAATCATGGTTTTATACAAGTTTTTCTTTCTCTTTTATAAGCACGAGTATTAGTCCACAAACTGCAATGTATCATACCACACAAATTGAAAGTTTGATAATAATAACTATTTTTTATGTAAATTACCTATTTATTTTGATTATCGTCCGTATATTCATATCCATGCTTTTCTGGCTGCGTGAATATGGCATCAAAGTGTCATTCGAAATCCTATAATAATGGCTATTTTAAAGTTAATTACCCTTTCATCTTTTGTCGTCCACATCTCCATATCCATGCTTTGTTGTCTTCGTAGATATGATATCAAACTACTCGACTCCATCCATTTTCTTCTATCCATCCGCTCTTGTTTGTCGTCCACATCTCCATATCCATGCTTTTTTGTTTACGTAGATATGACATCAAACTACTCGACTCCATCCATTTCCTTCTATCCATCCGCTTTGTCCTAGCTCTGATGAATTCTAGTTATGGAAATATACAGACTTTCTTGTTATTGTCTTTCAAACAACAAATCGTCGCAATAATTCAGATTTGCTCAAAATTATCAAAGGCAACTATAATAATTGTAGATATGAGGGTATTTATGTAAGAGAAGTTAAATCTGAGAAGAATGATAACAAAAACTTACAAGATCTAAGAAATCTCGAAGTAGAAGGAGACATAATGAGGATACCAATTTTCAAGTCTCGAAGAAGAAAAAACGGCTTACGATTTGTTTAGATATCACAAAATATCACTGAAAATAAAGTTTGATCAAAAATTTTGAGAAGACTTGAAGACTTGAAGACTTTTAACAAAAATAACAAATAACTAAAGTTTTTTTCTTTTAAAATTGTATTTTCTTTTAAAATAAAGAATTAGATGGTTATTTGTAAGAAAGAGTAAATATGTCTTTTATACATCTTAAAGTGCTCAAGAGTCAAAAGGTGCCTATGAGTGTAATTGAAATCACAAAAATGCCTATGAGTGTAATTTTCTCTTTAAAAAAAATGTTTTGTGTGATTCTTTTAGTGAGTAGAAAATGTATGAGATTTTGTATTATTGTTTTGTATTAATTATAAGTTTATTAATAAGATGAATGTTATACATTAATTGAAATGTATAATCATGTTAAAATGAAAGTATGGTTTTATATCTATAATAATCTATTACACATAGACCCGTTTAACTGAAAGTACAATTTTGTAACCTATTAATATTGTACCGGTTTTAACCTATAAATAATATCATTTTTGTTAGCATAATATGAGGAAATAATTTGGTTGTTCTAAATAATATTGCTAGAGTTTTTTAAACTATAGAATGATAATATAAATAAAATATTAGCTTAGATTTGGTTGTTATGAAATTATATTGTAATGTTAATCAAATAATAATAAATGTTAGAATTATTTGTACGGAGTTTTGAATTGGTCCAAACTTAAATGACAATTATTTTAAGTAGATAAAAAGTAGGACTCTGTTTTAATAGAATAGATAGATTTAGGGTCGTACGCAAATTAAATTATAAAATTTTCTATGTAAATTATTTTCAAAAGATATAAATACTAAAATAAAAAATAATGAAAAATAAATTATAACATTTATAATAATTTAATTATGCAATATTTTATTGTTATTTTCATTTATATTACAAAATAAAAAACACATTTTGAAAAACTACAAAAAATTATAAACTTTGTATGTAAATTATTTTTAGAGAATATTAATATTCAAAAAAAAAAATATAATTAATATATAAATATATAAATATTTATAACTAGGTGTTGGTCTGTGCGGATGCACATGCATGAAGATCTTTTCACAAAATTTTTATAAGAATCGAAGTTTAAATCGTAATACTTGTACATGCTTATTTAAATATACAATCTGTTGTTGTTGTGCTATTTATATGCACGAACAAGCTTCACGGCGTATCTTTTACAATGAGAACATATATTTCATGATTAAAACAATGAGACTGTAAAAAACATGTGACGAAAACCTTAGATAAAAATAAACAAATAAAAAAGCCAAAATCGTAATTAATTATGTTCTCGAGCACTTCTTTGTAGACGATATTTGTAGTTGTTTTCTTTGACTCTCTATTTTCGTGTGTGACGAGTATCTTCAATCCACTCCTTGATGAAAATCTCAACAGCGCAACATACCATGCAAGAATACTAGTTTAGGAAAATATACACTAAATTTTTCCACTGGTTGTCTATAACTTTTGTTTATAATCATTGCAAATGTAATAGTGACAAAAAAATTGCCGATGCCGCATTCTAATAGTGATAGTTATTTTTCTTGTTTATGAGACTAAAAAAGAGTAAAGTAAAACTCAAAACTGAAAAAGTCATGCTTTCATATACAAGTAAAAAGTTTAAACAAAAAGGAAAAAAGACGAAAATATTCAATTTCATTATGGCTATATAATTTTTTTACTAACAAATAATTTTGAAAATTATCTAAAAGATAAAGGGTCAAATAAATGAGCTAACAATAAAAAATTAGTTGTAATAATTTTGTGTAAGAATAATGAAATAATTTATTTAGCAAAATCACTTTAATCATAGTAAGCCGCAACGCTCCGACGATCAACTCTTTAAGAGAAACGTTTGGAGCCGCGATTCTCTACGGTATGATATCCAAATCTTTACCATACTTGTTGGAACAATTCAAGAATCAAATCAATCGAAACTTTGAGTATGTGTATGTGTGTTTAATCTAATTTTTAAACACTCATTGAGATCTTAAATGAGCGATTTCAAGAAAAAGCATGATGAGGCTAGCTTTGAATTGTATCATGTACATAATAAATGAGCTACAGATCTTGAAGTAAAGGCATTCACCATTATGAAAGTTACTGAGAAAGCACAAAAGACTCTATTTTCTGTATAATTACCAAAGAGAAACGTTTGGAGCCGCAATTCTCTGCGGTATGATATCCAAATCTTTACTAGACTTGTTGGAACTATTCAAGAATCAAATCAATCGGAACTTTAAGTATGTGTATGTGTGTTTACTCTAATTTTTAAACACTCATAAATGAGTGATTTCAAGAAAAGACATGATAAGGCTAGCTTTGAATTGTATCATATACATAGTAGATGAGCTACAGATCTTGAAGTAAAGGCATTCACCATTTTGAATGTTACTGAGAAAGCACAAAAGGCTCTATTTTTTGTATAATTACCAAAGTCGAGGTTAGTCCCATGATCATGGTGATAATGCATCTACAAAAAGAATTCGCCATGTAGAATATAGTGAGATCCAATCTATGATTACTAAAGAGATGATAGTGTAGCATTGTGTAAGCAAATTCTAAAAGAATATAAGCCTAATGTAGAAGATTGAAATTTGAAAGTAGCTTGGCAATTGAGCTGTAATCCTCCTGCAGAATTTAGTTTCAAAATAGATGTGGTTGAAGTCACTGAACCAAATAAAGAATGTAGTCTATCCGCATATCATGCATATCCAGCCTTGACTACTTGTTCTCCTCCTCCTCTCTTAAGCACAACCTATATTATTTTTGTGCAAAATTCCCCAAGATTTCGAGAAAAGATGCAAAAATATCCATGAAATGAGTATCATGATCTTAAGTCACCTTGAGAGATTTCAAAGGGTTATGATCTCTATCTAATGGGATTTCATAATTTTTAACGTTAACTCATTTACATACATAGCAAACGCATGCAACCTGAAAAATAGAAAGTTATAGAAATAGTTGCCCAAAAAGGTTAAAGAAACAAACAAAAACTGGTCATAACCTAAAAAATAGTCAGTCTCTAACGCCTCTCTTTTCGAGGTCTCCAGCAACTCTGCTCTCTTTGCTCTAAAATGTTAGATTTATTCAATCTATAAACCATGATCCATATCAATTTCTAATTAATAGATCGAAAGCGAAAGCATACCTGATGAATCCATGTTTAGGGATCTGAATGAATTAGGGAATGAATCTATAACCCTCTATTTATAGAGAACCAATTTCTAGTTCGGCCCCTCATCAAACTAAAAATTGCCAAAGGTATCCACATATTAATATTTCATAACACTAATTCTCATAACTTTTTCTTTATCACAAAGTGACCACTACAAAATAGGTTATTTAACTAATGGCCCTAACACATTTAATCCTTAACATATTTGATCCCACCTAATGATTCTTACAATCTCCCAGTGGGTCATATATGTGCCTGAAAATGTGATATACTTTATGAGCTCAAATATACCATTAATTCCGAAAGCATAAAAAAATCTCGTCCATTGACTGCAACAACATAGGATCATGGCGACTTTTGTTATATTACTCATAGCTAAACCATCCATAGTCACTGAAATCAACACAGTCAAATGACATAGATCAATTATAAAAAATGTGGCATGAAAATCACATAAACGTGGTCAGAACATGATGATTTTCAACTGGTCCTACTTTAGAGAGATCCTTTAACTTTTTGTACAAAGTGTAAATTGAAACTTTATTAAAACTTTATTTCTAATCAGAAAATATGCATAACACAACCAAAACAAACATAGAACAAAACCAAATGACAAACTCCCACTAAACTGAATAATCCTTAAACACCGAAATGCCCATTTGAGCATTATGCTCGTGAAAGACCTTAGACACAATACCTTTTGTAAGAGGATCTACTAACATAGAGTTTGTCCCCAAGTGTTGTACGAAAATCTCTCCACTTTTTACCTTTTCCTTAACGACTCGATATTTAATGTCTGCATGCTTAGACTTTACCAAACTCCTATTGTTGTTGGAATACAAAACAACTGCCTTATTGTCACAATATAACTTTAGTGGTCTTTCAATTCCTTCCAGAATTCGCAGCCCTCTGACAAAGTTTTTCAGCCAAATACCCTGATTGGATGCCTCATAAACTGCTATCTATTCTGCTACCATGGTGGAGGAAGCTACGAGTGACTGTTTTGCACTACGCCAGGAAATAGCTCCACCAGCCAACAGAAAGACATATGCCAATGTAGATTTTCTAATATCTTGGCATCCAGCAAAATCAGAATCAGAATACCCAATGATCTCCAAATTATCTGATCTCTGATATGTGAGCATATAGTCTTTTTTTCTCTACAAGTACCTCAAGACTCTTTTAGCTGCTTTCCAATGGTCCATACCTGGATTGCTTAAATATCTGCTTAAAACTCCAACTATGTATGCAATATCCGGACGCGTACAAACTTGAGCATACATTAGACTCCTTACTACCGAAGCATAAGAGATCTTCTGCATCTCCTGAATTTCTAGATTTCCTTTAGGGCATTGACTGAGACAAAAATATTCTCCCTTAGCGACTGGTGTATCACCTATTTTGCAATCCTGCATGTCAAATCTCTTAAGTACTTTATCGATATAGCTCTTTTGTGATAATCCAAGAATTCCTGGAGAACGGTCTCGATGAATCTCGAACCCTAATAGAAAAGATGCTTCACCAAGATCTTTCATCTCAAAATTTTCCTTAAGAAATCTCTTGGTTTCAACCAGCATGATCATATCGTTAGTGGCCAATAGTATGTCATCGACATATAAAACCAGGAAAATACACTTGCTCCAACTGAACTTTTGATACACACAGTCCTCAACCAAATTCACCTCAAAGCCAAAGGAGATGATAACCTTATGAAATTTGTGGTACCATTGACGGGAAGCCTGTCTAAGCCCATATATGGATTTCTTTAACTTGCAAATCATATTTTTTGCATCACGTAAGACAAAGTTTTCTGGTTGCTCCATATAAATTGTTTTATCAATGTCTCCATTGAGAAAAACTATTTTGACATCCATTTGATGAAGCTCCAAATCATATTGTGCAACAAGGGCCATGACTATCCTAAAAGAATCTTTTGATGAAACTGGAGAGAAGGTTTCTTTATAGTCAATTCCCTCTTTCTGAGTATAGCCTTTAGCTACTAGACGAGCCTTTTATCGTTCTACATTACCATTTGAATCCCTCTTGGTCTTAAATATCCATTTGCAGCCAATAGGTTTCTTTCCTTGTGGCAATGGAACGATGTCCCAAACCTGATTGTCCAGCATCAACTAATATTCCTCATTCGCTGCTTTAGTCCACTTATCTGAGATGGAACTACTCATAGCCTGACAAAAGTAGATAGGATCATCTTTCATAAGAGTTTGATTTTTCTCATGTTCCATTAAAAACACTATGTAATCATCCGGAATAGCATTTTTCCTTACTCTAGTGGAACGCCTTAAAGCAACTTGATCTTGTTGCACTTGCTCTTGAGGATTTTAAGTTTGACCTTCATGATCGGTATCATCGACATCCTGAGTTGGAGGAATAAATTCAGTGTCAACCTGAGGAATAAGTTCAGTATTAACCTGAGGAATAACTTCAGTATCAACATGAGGATCTGTATTTGCTTTATCCAAAACAACTATATGAATCGATATAGAAACCATAACTGATTCTTCCTCACAGATGATATCCCTCACTTCATTCCCCCCCCCAAACTCAACATCCTCAAAGAATGTAGTTGTTCCTGTCTCAAAAATATTTTTTACAGTGGGATCATAAAACTTATAGCCCCGGGATTGCTCAGAATAACCAATAAAGCAACTGCTAATAGTTATTGAGTCTAGTTTCTTTTCATATGGATTTTACGGCTTAGCCTCAGCTAGACGTCCCCATATCTGAAGGTGCTTTAGACTAGGTTTTCTGCCAGTCCAAAGCTCATAAGGGGTTTTAGCAGTTGCTTTAGTTGGTACCCTAATAAGAATGTAAGCTGCAGTCTTAATTGCCTCTCCCTAGGGTGATTCAGGTAAGGTAGAATGACTAATCATACTACTCACCATGTCCTTAAGAGTGCAGTTTCTCCTCTCGGAAATACCATTGATACTGGGAGACCCATGCGTAGTGTACTGAGGCACAATTCCACATTTCTCTAGGTATCTGGCAAATGGTCCTGGACGTTGTTCACCTAAACCATCATATCTACCGTAGTATTCACCACCACAATCAAATCTGACAGACTTTATCCTTTGATCAAGTTGGTTCTCAACCTCAGCCTTACCCTATTTGAACACGTCCAAAGACTCTGATTTTTCATGAATAAGAAATAAGTATGCATATCTAGAGTAATCATCAATGAATGATATGAAGTATTGTTGATCATTCCAAGATGGAGTAGGAAACGACCCACAAATATCTGTATGTATCAACTGGAGGACTTCCGTAGCTCTATATTNGCTCTATATGCACCTAATTTCTTATGTTTGGTATGTTTTCCTTTAATGCAATCTACACAGACATCACAATCGGTGAAGTCAACAGAACTCAATATACCATCTGACACAAGTCGTTCAACTCTATTTCTAGAGATGTGACATAGGCGTTTGTGCAACAGAGTTCCTGAATTTGCATTTTCAAACTTACATTTAGTGCCCCTTGATTCAACACTTAAACTTTCCTCATTATAGTTTAAAGTGTCAAGCATGTAAAGATTGTGATCATCCAAAAGTTTACCGGTTCCAATAAGAACGAAATTTAAAGACAAAGCAGCTTTTCCATTCCCAGTTTGACAAGAATAACCGGATCTGTCTAAATAAGGACCAAAAACCAAATTTCGTCTTAAAGACGGTACAATCAAAGTGTTTTTCAAATCAAGAAAATAACTAGTATTAAAAAACAATCTAAAATGCGCGACTTCCTCCACATGCACCGTAATCCCATTAGCCACATAAATGCGTCTCTCGGCATCAGTAGGGTTTCGGTAGCTCAGGCAACCCTGAAGTGAAACACTCATGTTAGTAGTAGCAACAACATCAAAGTCTAACCACCAAGTGTTTCTAGGCACTTCAACTAAGTTCATTTCTGAATATACCAAAACAAGGAACATACATTTCTTAGCACGCCAAGCGTGGTACTTTTGGCAATCCTTCTTCATGTATCCACCCTTCCTGCAAAAGAAACAGGTGTTTTCATCCTTATCCTGTTTCTTTTGGGTGGAACCCTTAGTAGCATGATTCTTAACATGTTCGACTTTCCTTCTTTTGCCTTGACCCTTAGAGGTGTAAGCCAAATGAGCATTTTTAGTCCTTTCTTGTTTTACTCTATCTTCCTCTTGCACACAATATGCAATGAGCTCATTAAGAGACCACTGCTCCTTCTGTGTGCTATAACTAGATTCNAACTAGATTTCAATTGATTGAACTGAGGAGGAAGAGAGTTCAAGACAAAGAAGATGAGCACTTCAGCCGGAAGCTCAGTCTTAAGTGTCTTGAGCTTTGAAAGAATGTTGGACATTTCAAAAATTTACTCCCTTATGTTTTCTTTGCCGTGATACCTCATCGTACTAAAGTGATGCAAAAGCATGCTTATTTCCACCTTATTACTTCTTGCGAAGTGTAAATCCATCTCGGCAAGGAACTGTTTGAGATCATTGATCTCTTCACCACCTTTGAAGGTTTATGGAATGGTGTCCTTAATGATCATCAGACCAATGCGATTGGAACGCTCTCACTTCTCATAAACAGCCTTATACTCAGCGGTGATGGTATCCGTAGGAGAAGCAGGTTGTTCCATCTTTAGCGCAAGATAAAGATCTATACACCCAAGAAAAATTTTAACTTTACTTTTCCACTCAGTAAAGTTAGAACCCATAAGTTTTGGAATTGATCCTAAGTTGGCAGATAAAATAGCAACGTTTGCTGTAAAGAGAGAACAAAACCTATTTAAGAACTCACTAACCGAAGAAAATCAATAATAAATATCAAACAATTGTACATATCCCGTCCAAGATACCAAATGTAACATTAATATCAAGTCTTTGGACAGTAATATTAACTACTAGCGGTACTCCTGTTGTAACGATTAAACACTAACAATAATTCATGATAAATAACAAACCTTCCTTTGAGCCGATTTATCAATCACATGTTTAAATCTATATAATTGTCACATGTTTACCATCACAGGTGTATGTGTAATTCGGCCAAATATTAAACCTTCCTCTGGGTCGATTTAATATTCGCATGAAAATACACACACATACATATGTAAATTTGGCCAAATACAAATCTTCCTTTGGGCCGAATTATATCCGTATAAATTTTCATACATACATAATTTAATATTTTTCATGGAAAAGTATCTTCAAGAGAGGTCTTCCTTTGGGTCGACATCTTGATTTAATTAATCCACTTCTTAATAAACTTGTACAATCAGATTTATTTATTGATTTTAAATAACTAAATTTTTATCTTGCAAAGATGTATAACTAAAGGTCAATGAGTTCTTTATGCAAGAAAGTTAATGTGGCAGAATGGTTGAAGAAGTGAAGGAAAGAATATGCATTTGCGTCCAGACTCAGGATCGAAACCGGTAAACAGCAAAATAAATTTGTTAACCAGCGATATTCCTTCCTGCGCATGTGGGCTTCTCGGCCCATAATCCCTTTTTTAAAAAGATTTATGGGCCTAAGGCCCAAATGTGATGTTAAAAAAAAGGATGAAAAGCTTGCGTTTCATTAATGTCTTCTTCAACTTGAGGGGGTCACGAAAAACCCTAAAAATTGAGTAGTAGCCGACATGACTAAACTTAGGCCTGGGCATTTTTACCTGAATTTCGGGTACCCGAACCGAACCTACCCGAAGTTCGTGTCTGCGCTCGGGTTCGGTTCTTCATAAATACCCGAACGGTTCTAAAGTAATTAAGTTTCGGGTATCGGTTCGGTTCAGGTACTACCCGATACCTGAATGAGTACCCATGACTACCCGAAAAAAACATAAAACATAATTACGTACATTTATAATTATATTTTATATGTTTACACTTTATGTTTATTTCTTCTTCTTTTCTCTTTGATTTCTTCTTCTTAGCTAAAAGAAAAGCAACCCCAAATCATAAATCTGGAATCCCTAAAGCTAAAATTGCTCAGTCCTTGTTCTTCAATTCATCTATCGAGTCTCCTCCTTCAGTATCTTCAAGGAATCAATAACGAGTAAGTACTTTAGAAACCCTAATCATGTCTGTTTTAGTTGATAACTTGATATGAGTTTTGAAATTCAAAATTTTTGTTTCATTTTGGAGGTGGATTCATCGTCTAGGAAGAACAGTGATGCAAAAGGAAATGATGGTACTAGTAATCCTTCTCCAACTGTTGGTGTTGGTTGCAATAGAAAAGAGAATCCAGAGAAAAAAAAGCAAACAGGGAATCACACGGCCACGAGATCAGCTGTATGGGACCACTTCACGAGACGTGACAATGATTCTGACAGGGGAAATTGCAACTACTGTGGAAGATTGATGAGATGTCCAACATCTTCTAGGACATCGAATCTGCATAAACATCTAAACTCATGTCGAGAGTACAAGGTATGGCTTGAAAATCATAAACAACAAGTTCTAACTCCTGAAGCTGATGGCAATGTTAAGTTAAGAAGAGTAACAGAAGAAGTTTTCAGAAAAGCATATAATGAATTACTTGTTCTTGCTGAATTACCTCTTGCCTTTATTGAGTGCATGGCTTGGAAGATATTTTGTAGTCAAGTGAAGCTTTATAAGCCTCAATCTCAAAGAACAACAACCAGGGATATCATGGAGATGTTTGGGAGACGTAAGGCAGAACTGAAGAATAAGCTTGGTCTAAAGAAGCAACGGGTGTCTTTGACTACTGATATATGGGTTGCTCCAACTACACAAGCAAGTTACATGGTGATAACAGCACACTACATTGATAAGTTTTGGCGTTTGAAGAAGGTTATCATTGAGTTCAAGCATGTCTCAGATCACAAAGGAGCAACTATTGCCTCAATTCATCTTGATTGCGTAGCTGATTGGAGTATAAAGAAGGTGTTCACAGTGATTGTAGACAATGCCACAACCAACACCAATGCTCTGAAGACTTTCATAGATGAGTTTAAAAATGTTGGCATTGATGCTCTCATTTCATGTGGTAGTATGTTGCACATGAGGTGTTGTGCACGCATTATTAATCTGGTAATAAAGGATGGATTAGGTGATGCTATTAAAAGTGTTTGTGCTATTAGGAATGCTGTGATTTATATTAGATCTTCTAGAAATAGGGGTAAAGCATTTGAATTAAGGGTAGATGGTAAGATGAGCAGGGATAGTTTGCCTTTGGATTGTAATACAAGATGGAATTCAACGTTCTTGATGCTAACAAAAGCTATTAAGTAAAAGGTTGCTTTCGACAGGATGGAATCTGAGGACAAACTCTACAATAAGTATTTCAAGGAAAATGAAAAGGAAAAGGACAATGGCAAAGCAAGGATAGGACCACCAACTGCAAATGATTGGGATGCAGTACAAAGGTTAGCAAAGTTTTTCAATATCTTTTATAATTCAACCTTAGTTGTATCAACATCAACTTTTGTTAATTCATATAAGTGCTACAATGAGATAATTACTATTGAGAGGAATCTAATTAGGCTTAGTAATGATGCTGATGAGGAAATGAGAAAAAGGCCATGGTTATGAGGGTTAAATTTGATAAGTATTGGGAAGGAGTCAAAGAAATCAACAAACTTTTGATCATAGCTAGTGTATTCAATCGAGGAAACAAAATGAAATTTGCAATGCTTTGTTTTGAGAAACTTTTTGGTAAGGACAATATAGAGTACAAGGAGCTTGTTGCCTTAGTGAATGCAGTATTGCAGAGTCTTTTTGATGAGTATAGCAGCTTGTATAGCAAAGTATGGACTACTAATACTACTGTCACACCATCTCAGTCTAGTGGTACTGGTGGATCATCTGGATTTGGAACTGCAACCGGATCTGGAATAGATGGGATAGAAAGAATGGATGTAGATGCTGTAGATTATGAGAGAATGGATAATTTGTACAAAGAGATGGTAGAAGAAACATGAAACGATGATGGAAGCAATGAGTTAGAGCTGTACTTGGAGGAGAAGGTAGTGAATCCCAAGAACATGATGCAGGGTTTAGAGTTTGATGTTTTGTGTTGATGGAGAATGAATAGCATGAAGTATCATGTTCTAGCTGAGATAGCTAAGGATGTACTTGCAATGCAAGTATCATCAGTTGCTTTAGAGTCTGCATTTAGTACTATGGTCGTGTCTTAGACTCTTATAGAAGGTGCTTAACCTATTATATGATTGAAGTGTTAATGTGCACAGAACAATGGCTCAAGTCTGATATCAACATGTTTGAAAAAGGTGGATCTCTTACTACCAAGCAGATGCTTGATGACCTTGAGCTACTTGAAAGTCTTCAGAGAGGTAATTTCTTGATCTTCTCATCTGATATTAAGTTACTATTACTAATTCTCTATTGTTTATATTTTTCAGAGCTTGAAAAGGAAGTTGAAGGCTGACTGGATGAGCTTAGAGCTTGATGATGAGAGTCTAAGAGCCTAGTGTAAGACAGTGAAAGGAATCAAGGATTCTCAAACTTGTTATTTGGTAACTTTTAATTTAGTTTGATTTTGATAAGCAAAAATTGATATGTTTGTTTCGTAACTTGACAACTTGTTGTCTTGTATGTTTATGTTTGAGAGTTGAGACTTGAGACTTTAAGTTTGAGTAACATTCTAGTTGTTTGTCTTTAGATTTCTAAGTTCATAACTTCATATTTTGTTTGAAATTTTTGGGTATTATGAGTATGTATGGATACTTTCGATTACATTAGGTTGCTTTTGGTTATATTCGGGTACTAAATAACCATTCAGAACCAAATTTTTAAACATTTCGGGTAATTTTCGGTTTTCAGTTGAGGTAAACAGGCCGAACCGAAACCCGAAATACCCAAACCAAAAAATAATCAAAATTTGCTCGGGTACTAGTTCGGTTCTAAAAATCATAAACCCGAAAAACCCGAAACCCGAAATACTTAACCCGAACCGAACCGAAAATCCAAATGCCCAGGCCTAACTAAACTCATCCGAAAATTTCATTTTTTTTTCTGTTTCGAAAATTATTCCTCAGTTTCCAAAAAAAAAAAAACAAAACATGATGAGTTAAATACCAAGATCAAAATTTTGAGAAGTTTTAGATTTGGGGTTTAACATCTAAACATTCGTTTTCAATTAGAACAAATCACTTGATTATTAGATCTAAACGTAGAACGAAAATCAGAGAACTTAATTGGAATTTATTTTGTAAGATTAAATAAATTCGAGATTTCAATCACAAAATTTTAAAATCAATAAAAAACTGAATATGTTGTCTCTGATACCAATTGTTAGATCTATTAAATTATAAACCATGATTCATAGCAGTTTCTGATTAATAGATCGAAAGCGGAAGCGTATCTGATGAATCCTTGCTTAGAGATATGAATGAATTAGGGAATGATTCTTCCAAAACAAACTCTGAATGACTTTAGGTCTCTGGTGATGGGATGCAAAGAGTTTATGTATTTTCTGTTAGGGTTGCTTTGGGGACCATAATCCTCTATTTATAGAGAACTAATTTCTAGTCCGACCCCTCATCAAACTAGAAATTGCCAAAGGTATCCACATATTATTATTTTATAACACTTATGCCCATAACCTTTTCTTTATCACAAAGTGACCACTACATAATAAATTATTTAATTAATGACCCTAACACATTTAATCCTTAACATATTTGACTCCACCTAATGATTCTTACATAAAAGACTTCACAGTAGAAAGGATCATATCCATTTTTGTTTCCGCCTTTACATTTCTCCAGTTCTGTGATTTAATCAAGTTTTTATAAACCGAAAAAAGAAAAGAAATATAGAAACACAGACCTTTGTATAAATCATGATAGAAGTTTTCCTTTCACAATCTTTAGGCCAAGGCAACTATTGCCAAAGCTCGTCAGTAACAAAAGGCATAAATGGGTGATCGAAGAAATCTAAACCATCTCTAGACAAACACATAGAGCAAAAGCACCAATTGAAAAGGTAGAGTTGTTATGGCGTATGAAAAAGAGAATAAGAATATCACTCGACGTCGTAGATTCTGCAATCATCAAATTGGGTTTAACTAATAATGTTGTTGTCACTATGGCAATGAGTGTTCATATGGTAGTCTTAAACTAACTTCTACTCAAGTCATAATATCTTATTTCTATCCTTGTTGTATATACAAAGATATTTTATTAAACCCATAAGCATATGTACCACTTTGGTTCTCTGTCTCTTAGACACTTTAATAAAGCAAGACGTTAAAAAAAACTTCATATTCATATTTATACTTCAAATTAATAACGCTATGGGATCAAAAAGAAAACGCATGAGACAAATGGTGACAAGGGCGATTTTTGAGGAGATTTCCGTTCTATCGTGTTCCAACTTTCTTCAAATCTCCCTTATCTTCACCCTGTTCTTATTTCTGTTACAAATTCAAATCCTGACTAAGAGAAAATTTCGCAGAGTTTAAAGTGTATTAGTGGTGCGGTTACTTGACGGTTTCTCCGACACCACTCCGATCTCCGTCGTGGGGAAGTTACCCCATGACAATGAACTACTATTCCTCAACCGTTTGTTGCTTGTCTATAAAGTCCAAAAGTCGGAAGAATCGAGACCACCATTGTTTAATTATCTCTCTAATATTCTCATCTCAAATCCATCCAAGCAAACAAACGACATGGCTGATTATGCTAGAGCTCTTCAAGACCTAACCTTGGGCATTGATGACGTTCTGAAACTGATGCCGACAGAAGCATGTGAAGCGGCGCGCCGGGCCAATCAATTTTCTCTGATGGGAAGAGGACTAAACCCACGGCGGAAAAATCTCTGTGGAATAATTGCGACTCTTCCTCAGATCTGGGGAATTCCTGGGTTGATTGGGGGAAGAAGACTAGACCATAACCGTTTCCAGTTTGTCTTCCAGTCTGAAGACTTGATGCAATCAATCCTTAACCGGGGACCATGGGCATTTAATGAACGAATGGTGGTTCTTCATCGCTGGTCTCCAACTACGGATATCTCAGTCCTCAACTTCCTCTCATTTTGGGTTCTAATTCGGGGCATTCCTCTGCAATATCTCTCGGCAGAAATGATAAATAGAGTTGCGAGTAGACTGGGAGTGGTTGAGGCTGTCGATTTTAACCCTGATGCGGCGGCAACCATGGAGTATGTCAGAGTTAAGATACGCTTGAATGTAACTCAGCCGCTGAAGTTCCATAAATTCTATCTGTTTGATGGGGTTCATACCTTGATTAGCCTGCGATATAAACGACTTAATGGGTTATGTGCTATGTGTGGGATGTTGTCTCAAGATACGGGTGAATTCCAAATTCCGATTCCTTGTCAAGAAGTACCTGCTGATGAAGATGGAGACCAAGACCAAGAGGACCCTCCTAATGTTGAGGGCCATGATGAGCACCATGGTAACCTGCAAGGAGTGAATCCGGAGATGGAAGAGGATCTTCCTCCTGGCAATGGCCCGATTGATAACCAAGCAGTTAACCAGAATGGGGGCCTTGATGAATTACACTACCGAGACCTACCTACCTTTCAAGGGCTTAGTGGTATGTCTAGGAAGCGAAGTTTCTCTGTGTCTCTTCTCTCTGATAGGGCTGCCGGATCCCCAGAGGAGACTCATTCATTGACTGAGGTAAGGCATCTGGCTTTGATTCCTCTTGTTGATAAGTCGATGCAACTTGTACAGAGTGTCCTACATCATGTTGTGGATGGCGAGGGTAGCTCTGGCACTAGCGATCATCCAGGAGCACAACAGGAGTCTAAGAGACAAAGATTGGAAGGTTCTCATGGTCAGTTTGTAGATGATGTGGGAATTGATCTATAATCCATATCGAAGAGAATCGAGACAGCTTAGAGAATCTTCAAGCACACTAATTGGCTGTCAAGTCCGACTCAGGAGCTACTACACTGGACAGAGGCGCGGTGGGCCCGGTACCACCACTTCCACCATGAGAGCTCTGGTTTGGAACTGTCGAGGCTTGGGACGGCGCCTGACAGTTCGACGCCTACGAGAGTTGAATTGTATTCACTCTCCGGACTTGTTGTTCATAGTAGAAACAAAAAAAAACAAGATGATTATGTAAGGGATATTTCGATTTCGCTTGGATTTCTTAATATGTCTGTGGTTTCTCCCGTTGGTCTTAGTGGTGGGTTGGTTGTATGTTGGAAAGATGACCTTCGGGTCTCTTGTATCTCTAATGATGCACGACTTGTAGATATTTTAATTGAATATCATTCGTTCTCTTTCTACTTGTCATGTGTCTGTGGACATCCAAATCACTCTCTAAGAAACCATTTATGGGAAAAACTACAAAGAATAGCCTTGACTCGAAATGGACCTTGGATGATGTGTGGGTATTTCAATGAGATCTTAGACCATAGTGAAAAGCATGGAGGAAGAACGAGACCTGATAATAGCTTCCAGGATTTTCGTCAAATGTATAATGTCTGTGGTATGAATGATCTAAAGCACACGGGTGAATGTTTCTCTTGGGCTGGGAAACGACAACAGGAACTTGTTGAATGCTGTCTGGACAGAGTAATTGTGAACAATGAGTGGTTAAGTATGTTTCCCGCGTCAGAAAATCAATACTTGGAGCTCGCGGAATCTGATCACCGACCCATGATTATCACCATTGCATATGAACCTATCCAAAGACGCAGACAATTTAGCTATGACAAACGGCTAAATACACAAGTTGGCTTTGACGAAATGATCACTGAGAACCTACAACAGATTGGTAATGATGAGCAAAGTCTTCATGAAAGTTTAAAAGCTTGCCGCAAGAAGATTATAAACTGGAAACGGGAACACAAACTTAATGCTTCAGAGAGAATTAAAGAAATCTGAATGGATCTTGAGAGAGCGTTAAGGAATTCATAATCTACAAATGCAGAGCTATACACATTAAGGCAGAAGCTTTCTCAAGCGTACTTTGATGAAGAACAATATTGGGAGAATAAAAGTAGAAACTAGTGGCTGAAAGCAGGAGATCGCAATTCACGGTTCTTTCACAGTGTTACCAAAACAAGGAAAAAGAGAAACAACATATCTCAACTAACTAATGACTTTGGATTTACTCATCTTAAAGAGGACAATAAAGCACGAGTAGCTATTGCATTATTTGAAAAGCTATTTGAAACGTCCTCTCCATCAGCTATTGACGAACACATACAAGACATTTAAGTCAAGGTTACACCAGAAATGAATGCACAGCTACTAACTCCGGTTAATGATGACGAAATCCGCAGAGCAATCTTCTCAATTGGTGGTGATAAAGCTCCGAGTATTGATGGTTTCTCTGCATCTTTCTATCAACGATATTGGCCACATTTAAAGGAAAGAATATGTAGTATGGTGTGTCGTTTCTTTGAAAGGAACGAGTTGGAAGACGGTATAAACCATACTAAGATCTGCTTAATTCCGAAGATCAAAAAGCCAAAAGTGATGAGTGATTTCAGGCCGATCAATTTATGTACAGTGACCTACAAAATAATTGCGAATATTCAAGTCCTGCCTTGACTGCATCATCTCCCCAACGCAAGATGCGTTTGTACCAGGTATAAGCAGCATGGATAATACTCTTATTGCTCATGAGCTACTACATGCGTCAAAGTCAAAGAAGGATGTATCTGAAAAGTACGTTGCGATCAAGACCGACATTAGCAAAGCTTATGATCGTGTCGAATGAATTTTCTTGGAGAAGGTGATGTAAAGACTAGGATTCTCGGATCAATGGGTTCTGTTGGGGTCAAAAGCTGTCTCGACGAAATCGATGCCTGAAAAGGGTCTC
>OVAN01000984.1:20035-46829 GCA_900406275.1 Anastatica hierochuntica | reverse complement strand
AAATCAACAAAATAAATTAGAAAATGCTAAGGACTCCAATGGTGGAGCTCATCATTGGAGTTGCTCTTATCTCCCTAACTCAACTCATGTTACCAATCTAGATCGTTTTAACTCATGATAACTCAAACATTCTAGATCGTTTTAAATTATTAATATTAAGAGGTTGATGACAAAAAAAATGTTACAAACGTCGAAGTTCCATAGCAAAAAAATGTTACAAACGTTGGATCTTCCTGGACCAACTCTGGATATTATACAGGATCTGCCTGGATATTGCGTAACTCAGAAGGACATGTCAAGTTCCATAGCAGAAGAGCTTTCTCAAACGTTCAAACTAGACTAGAAGCGAAACTGTTGAGCCTCCTTTGGGCAACAGAAAGTCTATCACATATGCATCAAGACAATGTGATCTTTGAAATATCCTCCCTCTCCGTGGTTGAAGCTATAGAACACCAAGAAAGATTTCCAAGGTTTCGATCCTTGTTAATGGAAATACAGAGATTTTTACAAAATATATTATCTTGCTCTGTGGTATATGTGAATTTGTTGGGGAATAAGATCGCTTCTCGGATTGCCACAAGTGTTACGATGAAAGGTAGGCATCAGTCATATATAGCTATGAATGGTCCATCTTGGCTCCAAGATGCAATCATGCTTGAAAGCAATGAGAGACAAGTTTCTGCAGGTTAAGATCGTTGTGCCTTCCAATCCAAGTAACTCGAGTTGTTTCACAACCCTCAAGCTATTCTTAGTCATGTTTCTTTTAATTTGCCCTCTGCTCTATTATGTTTCTCTCTGTTTTTTCTCTTTAGATTTTGCTCTGTTTCCTGTAAACTTTCATTTTCATAATAATAAGAAACACCAGAGTTAAAAAAAAAAACGTCGAAGTTAGTAACAACCAAACAAATTCATTATCAAAAAAGAAAAAAACAACCAAACAAATTTTAACTACATTTAAAATGAGTTATGACATGTTTCAGCACGGATGCAAGTCCTAGTTTTAGCTCAATGTTTACTCCGGATAGAAGAAAATACAAAAGTTAAAAAACACAAGAAAACACAAACCTTGCAAACCTAATGAAAAACAAAATGATAGTGAAAGTTACAGAGATGGCTTATGATAAGAATAAACAGCATAAAAGGTCTGAGACAATGTGAGAAATAGCAGAATAACTGCAGCAAGAAAAGAGAAATATGCCCATGGGTTACCGAAGTACTTGTGTCTTAAGAGAGCCTTAGAATAATTCCACCTGCGATTATAATAACAGTTAAGCTCATAGGACAACTGAGAGAGGTAACTCTTGTTTGGGTCAAAAACCACTTCTTTACATAATTGATTGAACAAATCCGCAACTTCAGAAGCACTCCCTAGCCAATACTCGATGATACCGCACTTGTGCAAGTAGCTAACATCATCAGAAGAGTTTATTAGATGATCCATGAAGTGTATGTAGGATGTTATGTTGTTCCCTGAGTCCATATGGCACTGCTCATAAGCTATAAGATTTAAGAAGAGAGACTTGGTACCTATACAAAACATTAGAGACCATGTTTTTTTTATATACAAGAAAAAATAGAAAAATAGGTGGGAAGAACGGTCCAAAAATTTAATAAATGAGTTTTGACGACAAAAGAAATGTAAGATTTTAGAAGAACATTTTATGGAGGGGGGGGAGGGGGGGGGAAGAAGGATTTCACCGTCTTGAATTACTAGTTTAGGCATCTTTAAACGGCCATTTTTGAATTCAATATCCCAAAAGTTGTTGCCCTTTTTTTTCTTGAACTCAACACCTGCCTCCCTCAGTTCCGTAACGCAATGTACCAATTGTTGTTTCCGAGATGATATTTGCGGTTTACAAACAAGATCATCCTTGAAGATATTTTGATGGAAAACATCCAAACAGTGCAACTTGCCGACGTCAAGATATGATAATTTTGGCAAGTTCTCAAGTTTTGAGGTCTCCCTTATGAACAATGCTTCACCCGTTGGCATAAGTTCAGCAAAGAATCGAAGTGCTAATCTTGCCACTAGATTGTCTTGCATCCTTCTACCTAGTTGTAGTTGTAGTAGCCGGTCGAGAATGAACAAAGGAAGTTGATTTTCCAGCATTATCATGTCGCGTCGAATGACGTGAATCAATGTTGGCTTCCCAGAGACTGGGTCATTGCGGTCATATCTACTCAACGCAGAAAAAAACATTTAGATAGCCGAATATAAATTTTAGCAATCTATTGGAAGATCCAGTAGACCGACCAAATATCTTGGAAATATGTTAATATCTTGGAAATATGTTAATATCTTAGAATATGAAATTTGTCATAGTATGTTTGTTTAGATAAACTGGTTACGAGAAAACTTAATGATGCTTACCCGTAAAGGACGAATCCTTCGAGTGATCCCAAGAAAAGCTCAAGAACAAAACAACCATCACGAACAAGCATTTCTGTGAACTCATCACTACTCATTATAATGGGACCGTGGTAGCAAGCACGAGCTTTTTCCTCGAGCATTTTCATGGCATCAAAATACACTCCGATGTCTTGCTTGGTCCTATCAATGATCGTATTGACCGCACGCCACTTGTGAAAATCCATGGGCACGAGATGTTTTTCGCCACGATGGTATGGACCAAGCGAGACGATCTGAGGGAAATAGGACTTGCTGTCGTTTTCTTTAAGGTAAGGTGGAACTTTGTAGATACAGAGTTTGTCCCAGTGAGATTTGGCCCACTCTTTACGCACTTGCTCCATCGTTTGTTTGATCTGGACCACCCAATTTTCTCGTGTCTCGGGTGGTTTCTCTTCGGTCTTACTGCTCCCTGAATAAGTCTCCTCTTGGTTCGACAAGTTTTTGCCTTGACCAGATCTGGTAAATACAGAGTGTACACGGACGTTTTTGGCACGGGCCGGCATGTGCCATATCGGCATTTCGGTCTTGGAACATGTAGCCATTCTTGAAAGCTCGTGAGAAAAAGAAAGACAGTGCTTGTCAAATGTAACAGAATAATTTGGCTCACGCTTTGTTTATTTTTGCACTCTCAACCTCTTATCTACTAGTCGACTCTCATAAATGCTTGTAATATCAAGGGTACAATGTAAACATTAGCAACTAATTAGGATTATAATAGTATTATATAATCACATGTATGTATCTAATATACATTTATTGGGATTATTATATTTATGAATTTAAAAATCACAAAAAGGACGTATTCAAATAGTGATTTGTATTAAAATCTGAAATGTCATGTTATTGAAACAAGAATTTTAAAAAGTCTTATAAAGTTCACTGTTATTAAAATGGTGATTTTAAAATGTATCTTTAAATCTACTGTTATTAGAAATATTTTAAGTAATAAATTTTTAGTGATTTAAAGTGTTTTAGAGGAATTTCCTGGTTAAAAACACAAAGACTCAAATCACACCAAATCACATGGTTTTAAGTGGAATTACAGAGAATTTCTAAAAAAATCACAATTAATTCCCTAATTCACCAAAATATTCTAAAAGCTCATTAAAAATCAAATCTCATCAAATACTCGTTTCAAAAGATCCCAAAATGATAATAGTCAATGATTTAAAATTACTAAATACATTAGAGCAAAAAAAAGGAGATGACTTTCGATGTAACATTTCTTAAAGGAAAAATATTCAATGCATATATTTATACTTGTTTGTTTTAGTTGGATGCATATAGTTGTTTAGGCATTCTTCACATGCACGTTTGACTTCTGAATTTTCATGTTGTAATTATGTCCTGGTGTTACGTTTATTTATAATAATTTTCAAATATAATGAACACCAATAATAAAAAAAAAGTATATGATTCTTATTAAACCATGGACGGAGGTAAAGATATTATACAATATTTAAATCTAAAATTATCTTATAATAATAATCAAAAATAATTATTAAATACATATTTGTAATAGTCATGTACATATTTAGATAATTCGCGTTTAAGGCATTATGGTAAAAAAATAGATGAATTGGCTCAATAGCAAAAAAAAAAAGTTATTTGAAAAAGTAACCTTGGAAATTTTTTGAAAAATGATAAAAGATTACTAAATTAGTCTCTATACAAATATGAGAAAATTTTACTTTTTAGGGGTAATTTGTTAGAATAAAAACAAAAGAAAAATGACGAGGGTCACTTAGCAAAAACATGATTTTTTAAAATACATATAACAAAGAAAATCCATATTCAGTTATTGTACATAAAAATATATTTATGTTGATGCATAAATATAGAAAAATGTGATATTATAATTAAATCTTCTATGTAATACTTGCATGTGCCGTAGTCTCATAATCTTACTTTAAACAAAGACTCATAATTTATTTTTTTGATTAAGTTACAACTGTGATATACAAAGTCCACTCTAATTAATGTCGAATCCGCTAGGATTTGGTTCTAACCTTCTCGAGACCACAAAGAAACAACGATTTCACTACGATCATAAAGTGGTTCGTCCTCGATAAAAAAAAAATTGCGTTTTTTTCCTGCCTCTGCAAATTTTATTATAGCTAAAAAATTCAAGAGTTATAACTTATCATATTCTTTTCTGCTATGCTGCTTTATAAAAAAAACTAGTAGAAGAGCTCCACTTCACGCAGAATTTTATCTATGAGTTTGTTAATGTAGTTGGATAAAGATTTTAATTGTAGACAAATTATTAAGTAAATTTAGTAATTCGTAAAATCAATTATTTACACATAATATAAATTTTAATATATACATATATATATATATATTATTTTTTTTGATCACCATACACATATATATTTCTCTAACTCTATTTATAAAAGTAATCCATAATTTATAAACATTAACCATCTAAATTATATTCCTTTAACTAAAAAACAAAGACAAACTGTTTAATTTTTTTTATGTCTAAAATAAATTTTAAAAATGAAACTAAGTGTATCAAAAATTTTTTTCAACAACTAATCATATTCTTTTAGATTATAAATTTTCATAATGATATAATGATGTGTTATTACAAAAAGAGAGTATAATTATCTTTAGATTTATTCAAATTTACCCAACTTAATGATTTAATTATTTTTATAACTTATATCTATGTAATATTTTAATTTTTGTCGGTCCTGTCATGATGTACATATCCGTAAATCTGATCAATCTATCATAAAATTGTAATTTATATTTTCGATTTAACTCGATGGAAAATATATCATCATTATATTCATTATAATAATTCATCATTATATTCATTATAGCATAATTATTTATCTTCATCATGGAGATCGTGTGAGCATATAATAATTATTTTCTGAGCATACAATACTTTATACTTTATGTTAGTCTAGGGGTTGATTGTTTAGAATTATAAACATCTTAGCTATGAAGATTTTAAAATAAAAAAAGTTGTTGTGAAGATTTTTGCTTTAAAATAAAAGACTGTAATTTTTAAAATTAATAAAGTCACATTTTAAAACTTTTTAAGATTTAAGCTTTAAAAACTTTTAAAAAATGAAAATCCTTACAACAAAACATCAATATAACATAAACAACTTACATGTGCGTAACAGTGGGTACTCTTCTATATCCAAAGTATAAGCACAGCGCAATCACATGCTTCTAACATAAACAAAACTTTTTAAAATATACCAAACTCGCGTAACATTTTATTGTATTTGTTTTCAATAGATCAAAACTTTTAAAAAATCCAGCAAAGATAGATAGAAGTAGTAAACAAGGTAAGTAAAGGAAGAAAGATAAAATGATATAGCTTTTCATGATAATGAAGAGAGATTGGAAAATATCATCTTTAAAAGAATTGAAGCAAAAAAATAAAAAAGGTTTGTATTATTGGCCTATGGTTCTATATTATAATAAACTCGATGAGAACAAAAACACAAAAATATTTCGATAATATACTCTCACATATTTAGAGTTTTTTTTCTCAAGATAGCTTTGGATGTATGAGAAAAAAACAGCATTCTCTTTTGCTGAATATGGCCAATATATAGGTTTGTTAGAATTTCTAATCAAGATTGACATTTGCAAGGGGCATGCTCTCGTGGTACTGTTTCTTGATGGGCTTAGGATCTAAAACTAGATCGATTTAGGAATCATGATTTATGATTATAGATATGGATCTAAGGATTTTGTAATTAATTATTCAAGCGATAAATAAAAAAACTCTAATGGAGATCGATTCCCCGGAGATGCGCAACTTATTGCAGATTAATGGAGGCAGGTTTATAGGAAGTCTTTAGCGTGGTGCAAGCGAGGACCGTTCGTCATGCCAGTAGATAAAACGGAAAGATTTTTCCACTGAAGTAATTGTCTTTGTAGTTGTTTCTCAAAATTTGTAATAGCATTAGTAGTAACCCAGATGATAAAAAAAAACGGGTGTTTGCCTTAATATGAATTTTTTTTTCTACGTTTTTAGCTTTTCTTCTTCGTAACTCGCGATTTTACAACAACTGGTATTAAAGTTGTAGGTTGCGAAAATTCTTAAGAATGACTAAAGAAGGAGGCTTTCTCAAGTTTGATGTTTCTAAATTTGATGGAAAGGGAAACTTCTGTCTCTAGCAGCTGCGAATAAAGACTTGCTTATGCAGCAAGGTATAAAAAGTCTCTGTTGGAAAGGAAGCCATCAATATGTCTTTAACTTCTAATTTCCCCCTCATCAGCTACAAATATCTTTGTAATGCAGGAAGGTTCCAATATACATCCCAATTAAGCAGTTCCTCGACTAATTCATATCGTTTGGTTTGGTTTGATTTTTCTTCTCTTATGTTTATGATTGAGATTTGAGAATGACTTATAAATTTGTGAATGATACAATATTCTTTTTGAGTATGTGCCAATAATATATTCCCACACGTTTTAATTCATCAGTAACTATATCAATATGGTTACTTTTCATGTGGGTCATATACTATCATGATCATCATTCACCACCACTTAAAATTAAAATAATAAAAAAGCTTATCCTTTTTTTTTTTACTCCCCAATAATAAAGTCACTTACTATCTCCTTGCACACAAACCATTTCTCTCTAATGGCTACAACAACAACAACACCATGGGAAGAGCTCTTAGGCTCAAAGAATTGGGACACTCTCTTAGACCCATTAGACCAATCGCTTCGCCAACTCATTCTCCGTTGTGGCGACTTTTGTCAAGCTACTTACGATGCTTTCGTCAACGACGAGAACTCCAAGTACTGTGGAGCTAGCCGTTATGGCAAATCTTCCTTCTTCGATAAGGTCATGCTTGAATCTGCTTCTGACTACAAAGTCACGAGCTTCCTCTATGCCACGGCTCGTGTTGATCTCCCCAAAGGTTTGTTTCTCCACTCACTATCTCGAGAGTCTTGGGACCGTGAGTCTAACTGGTTCGGTTACATTGCTGTTACGTCTGATGAACGGACTAAGGCTTTAGGACGCCGTGAGATCTATGTAGCTTTGAGAGGGACGAGTAGGAACTATGAGTGGATCAACGTTTTGGGAGCTAGACCTACTTCTGCTGACCCGTTGCTGCACGGACCAGAAGTGAACGGTTCTGGTTCTGGCGTAGTTGGAGATACTACTACTTATGGTAGTGACAGTGAAGACGAAGAGGGGGCTAAAGTGATGCTCGGGTGGCTCTCAATCTATACTTCTGATAACCCGGAATCGAAGTTCACAAAGCTGAGTCTACGGTTACAATTGTTAGCTAAGATCAAGGAGCTTCTGCTCAAGTATAAGGACGAGAAACCAAGCATTGTGTTGACTGGGCATAGCTTGGGAGCTACAGAGGCTGTTCTCGCGGCTTATGACATAGCTGAGAACGGTTCCAATGATAATATTCCGGTCACTGCTATTGTGTTTGGTTGTCCACAGGTAGGTAACAGGGAGTTCAAGGACGAGGTCACACGTCACAAGAATTTAAAGATCCTCCATGTAAGGAACGGAATTGATCTCTTAACTCGATATCCAGGAGGACTCCTCGGTTACGTGGATATAGGAACCAACTTCGTGATCGATACAAAGAAGTCACCTTACCTAAAGGATTCGAGGAATCCCGGGGATTGGCACAATCTCCAGGTAGGAATCTGTGAAAGACTTTCACTTTCACAACTGAGAGTTGCAAACTTACGGTTTTTACATACCTTTTGGCAGGCAATGCTCCATGTCGTGGCGGGATGGAATGGGAAGAAAGGAGAGTTTAAACTGATGGTGAAGAGAAGTATTGCATTAGTGAACAAGTCATGTGAGTTCTTGAAAGATGAGTGTTTAGTACCGGGATCTTGGTGGGTGGAGAAAAACAAAGGAATGATCAAGGACGAAAATGGCGAATGGGTCCTTGCTCCAGTTGAAGAAGAACCTGAACCTGAATTCTAAAAGTGAAATTTTCTGTGTGTTTAATAATGTTAATCAAACAACAAAGCAGCGCTAATGTGTGATTGATAAAACCGAGTTTATTTATATTGATCTTCAGTTTATGAGATGAGAGATTCAATCTCTCAACCAAACATTCAGACGGTTTTGCTTTCATACATCAGAAGAAAAGATACTTTTCCAGCAAAGTTACGACATTAGAACAAAGCATTGACTGTTGCGACTACACCATTATGAAAACCGAGACTGCAAATTAAGTTTTGTTTAATCTTCAGGACTCGACTTGCGCTCACTTCTTACCTCGAAGTTTAGCTCCGAGTGCTCTCTCCAGCTTAGCAAGGATTTGCTGATTCGGGATAGCTTTACCAGACTCATACTCTTGAATCACCTGTGGTTTCTCATTGATCATCTACACAAAACACAACCAAACAAGTGTTTTATTTATCTGTCCAGAACCGAGTCAAAGTAGAGATATAGAGAGAGATGAAGGATAAAAATACCTGAGCAAGTTGGGACTGGGTTAGCTTCTTCTCTGTCCTGGCTTGCATAATGGCTTTCTTTAGCTCCGTAGGCACACGTTCATCTGGATGATTCACAATTGCATAACTCAATACTACCATCCATTAAGCATCAATGAATCAAAAAGCTTCTCACTAAATTCATCCAAGACTCTACTCTACTCATCTAAAGAGAGTTTTTCAATTGTTATCATAATAGAGTTTGTATATCAAGAAATGAACAGGTCTCGATTTATGGAATCGGAAATCGATTAACCGGCCAGATAAAACGCATCGTAGGCCAGAAAACAGAGCAAGAGACTATCATTTCCAAGTCATTAGTGAAGCAAAGTGATAAGGGATAGAGACATACGAGCAAGGTTCTCAGTATCATCATCAAGCCTTTTTGTGTTAAGAGATGTGCCGCTTGATGCCGCCTTGTTTGTTCCAGCATTGACTAAAACCACAAACACATACACACATCAATCACAATTTAGATTGAAGCCATAGTATGAAATCGCACAACGAAACAATCAAATTCGATAAAAAAACCATCACTGCTCCAACGGAAATTTCAATTGAAAGACGAACATAAACCCTAAAAATTGATCCTTTATATAGAAATCCAATAATCTGGAGACGGTAATTTCAATTGAAAGCTCAACGAAGGGGAAAATAAAACAAAGAAGATCGAAGAAGAAGAAGAGGAGGAAGAAGAACAAACATTTTCTGACGGTCTCGATGTCGGCGCCGGCACGGCGGGCGGCGTTAACAGTTTTCTCGTCGCGCTTGGCGGCGGAGTTAGGGGCTTTCTTTCGAATCACCACCGGCTCCCAATCCTGAGTAATCGGCCCGATTCCTGCCATGGTTTTTCGCCTTCTTCTTCTTCTGCAACCGACTTCCTTAACAAAAATCTAGGGTTAAGATGATGATATTATAGAAAATGAGAATAGAGAGAGAGAGAGAGGTGGTATAAAAAAATACCAAGGAAAAAAAGCCGTGCGTGATCTTCACGCTATTGGTTTTTAAAGTAAATACTAAACCTTTTTAAAGGGTATTTTAGTAAATACCCGGCGTATTGGAATGTGACATATCTAGAAACCAAATTATCGCGAGCAAAAATCCGAATCCGAAGTACCGAACCGAATCCAAACTCAAAAAATGCATCATCAGGTTTTAGTCTTAAGTAGTTTTTGGTTTGAGTAATACATGAACTCGACTTAAACCCGAACAGTTATTCGAAAAACCCTAAAAATATGAAATATCCGAACTTGAAGCCAAAATAAATATCCTAAGATATCCTAATATCCGAATAAGTATTCCAAACGAGTACTCAAATTGATCTGAAGTCCCAGCATATTCGAAAAAAAATCTGAAATACCCGAAAAAGTTTGAAAAAACCTGAAATACCTAAACTCGAACACCCGACCGAAACTTACGTGAACTCGAACCTATTCGAATCGAACCTGAATCGAAAATTGAAAATAACCAAACGGATACTGTAAGGATGGAGTTCGGGATTTGAACCTTCGTCGAATTTCCAAATGGCCAACCTTAATCAAACTTGCAGTTGAGATAAAAATTCAATGGTTGTGAGAAGTTCTCGAGTTTGTATAAGAGAAAATCAGAAGCAGTGGATATAGCTCAATTTTGGAGAATGCAAACAAATCATATAAATTGTAATAACATTTTTGCTCCTCAAACCACCAAAACAAAATACAAGAGAAGTCACTAGTTCAAAGAAAACATAACCAAATGCCTAAAATGTATCAGAATCATATATGATGACAATACAAAATCATAATCCCGCTTAGTCTTGGCTTTCACCGATAGATTCATCAGTGCCATTCTTTTACTCTTTTTATGCTTTACAATGTATGATCTCTTCACTGGTTTCTCACTCAATGCTAACTTACTACTCATTTTCTTCCTCTTCTTATTCAAGCAATCTCAATTTCTACAATCATTCCTATATGACATTCTTACTATCATCAACATCCCTTTTAATTAATTTGTTTAACACCAAAAGGATGGATTCTGAGCTTCAAATCAGGCATTCTCTGATATGTATACAAAGCTAAACTCTTAGATAACTCCAAATGCAACGATCTAACTTGTTTCCACTTACCAAGCAATATATCAACTACTCTGCTCAAAGTTACCATCGCATTCTCTGTTATTTCATCGCTTTCCATGGACAATTTCCCGACTTTAATGACATTGCAAGTCTCTTTCCTCTTGAAGAACATAGCAGCTCCATAAACTTTCTCAAATCCGCACCTTCCAATTTTGAAGCTTCAAATCGATAGCCACGAGAATCTTCTTGCTCGAGAAGAATTTCTTAAGGCCCATCAGTATCTCACTCTTTAGTTTCAGCCAATGATGTTGTGGCTATTCAAATAATCCTCAAATCGGCTACACGAACTAACTCTCATCTTTGCGCTCATATCATTTTCAGGCACGGGATAATAGTCTTCTTTGAGTTGCACATCTCTTAAATTCGGGATTCTCAACAGAAAATTCATGAAATGCTTATAAGTTGTTCCATGGATGAAAAACTACCTCGAAGTTAAGCACTCTTGTAACATACCTGCACCAGAAAGAGAAAGACTCCTATGGTTAACATCCATATATGTCTTGTGGTTGCCAGGAAATTTCTTAAGGCCCATCAGTAGTATCTCACTCTTTAGTTTCAGCCAATGATGTTGTGGCTATTCAAATAATCCTCAAATCGGCTACACGAACTAATTATCATCTTTGCGCTCATATCATTTTCGGGCACGGGATAATAGTCTTCTTCTTTGAGTTGCACATCTCTTAAATTCGCGATTCTCAACAGAAAATTCATGAAATGCTCATAAGTTGTTCCATGGATGAAAAACTACCTCGGAGTTAAGCACTCTTGTAACAGACCTACACCAGAAAGAGAAAGACTCATATGGTTAACATCCATATATGTCTTGTGGTTGCCAATAATCGAGCTCGCTCAACCTCAAGTTTCCAATTCCAGTCAAGAAGAATCTTTCCCACAAACTCATATCCATCTACATTAGCGGTGCGGTCAACGCGTAACCGATTGTGTCCCCGCAACCTAATTGCATATTTGAGTGCTTTGGATAGAGAGCAAAACAGCTTAACCCTAGCTCTAGCTCAGCTAGCTTGTGTTTACCTCTACAATCTCCTTCTATCATGATCCTAATTTCTTCCAAATTTGGACAGTCGTCTCGTCCTGTAATAGGTAATGGTGTCAGAAATTCTCCAACACTGATCCATAAAGACATATACTCCAGCTTCTTCCATACTTTGTCTTCGGGACAAAGCTCATTCACACCACTACTAGGTAGGGATGTCAATTGGGTCTCTGGCCAAAATTTCGCCCATGTCCAAATTAGAATGGGCCGGATTTAGTTAAGACTAAAAATTTAAACAGTTCATATGGACTTAGCCATCTTGTCCGCAGGCCGGAGCGGGCCAAAACATTTGGTCATGGGCCGGCCAATAAACATTGAAAGTTAGGGTTAATGAAAATTGGGGGAAATTCATTTCTTCTCTCTCGACAAAATCACAAACTATGTTTCGTTTCTTCTCTCTCTCGATATTAGGGCTAATGAAGTCACGATTTCTTCTGTTCTTCATTTGAGACTTTAACCTTTCGTTTCTTCTTCTCTTTTTCATCTTCTTCTTCGTCAATCCTTTATCTTCTTCGTCAATCTAGGTACAAAACCGTACGAATTAGATTTAGGGTTTCTTAACTTTTTGTAGAAATCGAAGATATTGCTAACGATCCTCTTCTCTTTCATGAGTTTTGCTAATGTACTTTTGTTTAACTATGTATTGTATGCTACAATCTAATGTACTTTTGTTTAGCTATGTGTTGTTTTAATTTATGAGATATTCAGGTGTTTTAAAAGTTTGTAAAACAATGAAATTATTTAAGAAAAATTGTATGTAACAATTTGGTCATGGGTTTCCGCGGAAACCCATATATTAGTGAGTCAATCTGGGTTTGGTCTTATTTGGGTTTTGTCCTATTTGGACTTTGTCCACCAATGATCCGAAAATGAAAATGTCCATCTGGACATGCCCATTTGGTCATGGACAGTCCAATTGACATCCCTACTAGGAAATGATGAGCATTGTTCTTCCTCCAAAGAATATTTGCAACCTTTTCTGGATCCTCTGGAAATCATCATCAACATCATCATCATCATCATCATCACGGTTAGTCTCACTTGTTTCCAACTTTTCTTCTTCCTCCTATGAACCAGACCTTACGTAATCGATAAGCAATTTCTTGATCCGATCATAGATCGTTTCAATCGTCTTTACCGAAGCTTTTGTATTTAGGTTCTTGCAGCAGGATATTCCCACATCAGTCAGAGTCTTTCTTAGTAAAGTAACCATTGTTCTTAGTCCTTTCACTGTTCCATTATCACACCCTTGAATCTCAAACTTAGTCAGCTTACAATATCCTCTCCCTGTAGTCACAAGACCAATATCGGTTAACCACCAAAGTTCTTTATCCACAACGGTCGCAATGCTCCGCATAAAGCCAAGCTATCGAGCCGCCAATCTGTGGCGAAGTAAACACCTTGGAACTGTCTTAGCTTCAGTGATCTTAGCTTCTTGCATTTAGAATTCAATACCTCTCATACACCAATTGTATTACTTTACCTTTTAATGAACTTATAAATACACATTCATTTTTGTTGATTGCGTTGGTCTATAGCCGATTTCAAATCTTTAGAATTTGGTTAGGTAATTTTGAGATTGAAAGACTTTCGGTTAATTCCAAAGTTTGATAACGAATTTTTTTGTCTAAGCTGAGATTTTATTGATATTGACTCGGAGACATACTGGTAAATTACATAACAAAAAATAAGACAAAGATAAACATGGTGGATAACAATGATCTTACCTTTCCTATTTTTGTATTGTTTTCTCCATTGATAACGAATGGTTAATAGGGTTTGAAATGTGAGATCAAGAAAGATTTTCTTAATATTCTTTACCAAACAAAAAACATTACCAAAGCAAAGCTTAAACATCCTTTCCATGGAAGATACATAAATGCGAAGAATGAGAGAGAGAAATTTGTGGGATAATTTTGTAGAGTATGATTGCTCGTGGTATTTACCATAGACGATTTTCAACTTTTTACTATAAGTTCACTTCGTAGAAAATATTACTAGTATTATATTTAGTTGAATGTTATGCAACTTACAAAAATCCCTCCTTTAACTTAACATCAAACAACAATTTCCCACAGATTGTTTTTAAGCTAGTTCACTAATATTTCTTTCACTAATCTACTAGTTTCTTTTAAAGTACTACTTAGAGCATGTCCAAAGGGTTTCTAAAGGAGTATCTAAGTGAGTTTCCATCCAATTAATAGAATTTAAAAAAATAAAAAACATGAAAATTAGTTAGATATGTATCTAAATTTAGATGTATTTGGATCCATATCCAAAACACTTGTCAAATTTTCATTGGGTGAGTGTTTTAAGAAAAATAAAATAAAATTTGTTTAAAATTGATTTAGAACTCTAAATGAGTATCTACAATTGGAGGGGCTAAACTAACAAAGTATTTATAACTTTTAGTTTGTTATTTTTTAATTAAAAATTGATTTAGAACTCTAAATGAGTATCTACCATTGGAGATGGTCTTACTTATTACGCCAATTCATCAAATTTATAATATGCCAAAAAAATTCAAAGGTGACAATTTTTATCATTCAAATCCAATAATATGTTGGACTTACATAAGACATAGAAGTACACTGACATAGAAGTACAAAACAAACTTGTAAGAATATAAGATCTATACACTTATTCAAAAAGTGCTTGATAAGTGAACAGAAATGAAGATATATAACTGATCCATGATATAAGGAGTGGATGAAGATTGGATAAAATGTGCCGAAAGATATGTTGAAAATACCATTTTAATTTGACTCCTTGATCATCAGTAGATAGATCTGATGAGGTCTCTTTTTACATTTGATCCCTCTCTGAGATTTTACTGATCCTGCCATGCAACAATCTCTATTGTGTCAACTCCACTAACAAATTATCAAAAGCACATATAATATGCAGAGAGATCAATATAGATATGCAAGTTTAGACCATTTAACTATGCAATATTTAATCTTTGTGCAATATATAAATAAAATTTAGCCTAAATATAAACCCATACTTCTACGACAATTCATTCAAGAAACAGTTTTAATTTGTATTTCGTGCGACATATTACATGTGTTATTTTGTATCATCAAACAAAATGTTAATCTATAAAACTTTGCAGGGTAAAAGGCAAACTTTCAAGCTTTTTTTAAAGCTAGTGCTGACAAAATATCATAAAGAAAGACTTATAAAAATGATATGAGCAAAGTATGTAGATAAACATACGATTGATATGAAAAAACAAAAAGAACATACGATTAATATTCTATATGAGATTTAAGAAAACAAATGATTTAAGTAGAGAGAAACTTTTTTTTTTGGAAAATAAGTAGATAGAAACTTATACTGTCCCACAAAGTCGAATTATACAATCTTAGAAAATGCCAATACATAACTACTCCCAATGTTCATGCAAAAAAACAGCATTTGCAAAAACTATTAAAATAAAAGCCACAACCCAATTTGCTTTAAAATCTGAGATTCTATTACAAATTAATATGATTGAAAATTCAAAAGATTTGGTTGAATTGCTCAAATGGATCTATAAGACCCACATTGCCATAATTGAAAGTGTGAATTAAAAAAAATTAAAGTACTATTTATGTTTTATATTTCTTAACCTTATTAACCTTTAAGAACAATCATATGACATCTCAATTATTAATCGATTTCTTTAGGTTATAAAATGGGAGGAAAAAAGTTCAATCAATTTCTCTCTTGATCATCAATGGGGAACAAAATCTACAAAAATCTTTAAAGAGAAGCATTCTAAGAGCCAATCATTACTTCCTTGAACTACTATATATATACATAAACAACAGTGCTAAAACTGTGTGTATACCTCTTTCTTTGTAAAAACACACACACACACACATTTATATACACACCATTGTGGGATTGATGAAGAAAGAATCCATTGTTGGTACAAATCTTGAATGAGTTGTTCTCTAGTGTAACCTAAATATTCTTAAATTTCCATAAATAGATTAAAAATTTGTGATGCATATTCAACCTAAGGTTTGTACGAAATCTTGTTATTTTATTTTTAATACTATAAAATTTGATGAATTATCCATTCGAATGGATTTAATAGTTGATATGATAGAAACTATAAAACCCATTTTTCTTTACCATTCCAAAACTAAATCTACTTTCATTCAAAGAGGTAAAGAGTGTTTTTAAAAGAAATCATATAAAAATATATACTTCCATTCAATAACTAAGATCTATTCACAATCCTCCCTTAATCCGAACTCAACTTCTATAAAAATTTATTTGATCAAGATTTTAACAGAAATAAAAAGTCTAACTTTTTCACCAATTAGGGTTTTGATAAATAGACCATTGTCAATAACAAAAAAGAACATAATAATGGTATCTTGCTAGCTAGTTAGTGAAACCATACTTATCAAAAGTTTCTATCAAAAAGATCAAATGTAAAAGCATAGTTAATGGAGAAATATTACCACAAAGTGTTTAAGGAAGATGGAGGAGTCTTAAGAGAAGCCGAAGGAAGAGGAGGAAGAAGAAGAATCATCTCTTCCACCACCCATCTCCATCGTTGGCTTCTTCTTCTTCTTCTTCTTGTAAGGAATCCCTCTAGCCTTAGCTTGACACTCCCTTACCTCTCTAAGATAAACCCTTATGGATCCACTAGCAAAAGGGTTTGTCTCCGGAGATCCACCGTTCTCCTCGTAAGCCGCTCTCAGCCGTCCGATCAAAGCGTCAAGACTTCCCCAAGCTTGTCTAAGAGGGCACGTGCAAGGAGCTGGTGGCTCAGGCTGTCCGTAGAACATACAACCAGGCACGTGCACTTTTGTCTTACCAAACTGGTCCAAGTACCTAAGGAAATCAAGCACGTGGTTGCAGCTGCAATGAGACATGGGCACGGGTGGTCTCTGGTTCTTCAAGTATTGTCCGAAAGTGTTCCAGTCACGTCTCTTTTGTGACTCGTAACGGCTTGGTGTTGCCGGTGGTTCTGATCCTGATGATTCCATCAAGCTCTTTCCTCTATCTCTAGGAGATGACATGATATGATCTTGTTGAGTATAGAGAGAGATGATGGTGATGAAGGTTAAGAGATCATTTTGTGTTTTATATATGGATCTGGATGAACTAGGTAATAAGAAAGATGGGGAAGGTTGAGTATTGAGTTTGAAGAGGGTGAAAGTAATAGTAGTAATCGAGGATGATGTTGACATTAGAGAGGACTAGTTATGGACCCATTTCAAATATTGTTTTCTTTCTTACTCTTTCTACCATTCGTTGTTCCTATGGGATTAATAACGAATAATTAAAACATATTAATAAATTCACATTGCTCTAATGTTGAAAGTGTAACACCTTCCCCAGCCTCTCCTGTGTGCTTCGTGTCCTTATGTAGATTAGCGGATCCATCTTGTGCGACGATCGATAGCATTATCTTAAGGAAAAGCTTTAAAGAGTTGGGTCATGTTTGTTTGTGTATCTGGATGCAGCATCCGGATGTTGAATCTGGATACTGCATCTGATTGCTGTATTTGGATGATGTTCGTTTTTGTATTTGGATTTTGCATCCAAATGCAACATTTGAACGCAAGTTTGTTTGTTTGCGCATTTGCAATTGCATCCAGATACATCAAGTTATTATTTTTTATAAAAAAAAAATTATGAAATAGTTTTATCTCTTCCACAAATAATTATTTTGCGATTTTTGCAGTTTTTGCATTTTTTGTGTTTTTATGGTTTTTGCGGTTTAATGAACTTTTCGGGTTTTGACGGTTTTGCAGTTTTTACGGTTATTGCAGCTTTTACGGTTTTTTGCGGTTTTAGCGGTTCTTTTTGTAGATTGTAGGGTTTTGCGGTTTTGGCGGTTCTTTTTGTAGATTTTGCGGTTTTGACGGTTTTTTACGGATTTTCGATCTTACGGTTTTTGCGGTGTTTCGTATTTTGCGATTTTGGCGGTTTTGTCGGATTTTGCGGTTTTGGCGGTTTTTATGGATTTGCAGACTTCACGGTTTTTGCGGTTTTGTCAAATTTTTTGGTTTTACCGGTTTTTTGCGGCTTCGGCGGATTTTGCGGTTTTGCAGTTTTGGTGGATTTTGCGGTTTTGCAGTTTTGTCGAATTTTGCGATTTCCGCTGATTTTGCGGTTTTGGCGGTTTTTACGGTTTTTACAAATTACGATTTTTATGGATTTTGCGGTTTTGGCGGATTCTGCGGTTTTGGCGGTTTTTTGCGGATTCTTCGGTTTTGACAATTTTGACGGTATTTACGGATTTGCGGTTATACGATTTTTGCGGTTTTGTCAAATTTTGCGGTTTCGGCTGTTTTGGCAGATTTTGCGGTTTTCGCGTTTTTTGCGATTTTGAAGGTTTTTACGGAGTTATAGTTTTTACTATTTTTGCGGTTTTGTCGGATTTTGCGGTTTTGGTGGTTTTGTCGGGTTTTGCGATTTTTGGCCGACTTGTTGGTTATGCGGCTTTTGCATTTTTGCGGTTTTTACCGGTTTTACGGTTTTGCGAGTTTTGCGGTTTTTACGGTTTTTACAGATTTTGCGTTTTGACTTTTTTTTACGGATTTTGTGGTATTGGCAGTTTTTATAAATTTTGCGGTTTTTGCGATTTTTTGCGGTTTTGTCGGATTTCTCGGTTTTGGCAATTTTTTAAAAGATTTCATTGGTTTTACAATTTTTTGCATGAACAAAACTCATCCAAACTCTAATAACAAACTCATCCAAAATATCTAGATTTTTTGGATGAGTTTTGATTTGCATCCAATTATTTCATCGAGATCATGTTTATAATTTGCAGGAAACAAACATCATCCGACATCTGCATCCAGATGCAGTATCTGGATGAACAAACGAACAGCACCTTGATATTTTCCGTATTTTTTCTTCACTTGCACGATTATGGAAACTCACTTTCTGAAATTTCACCTATCCTAGTATTACTCAAGCTTAAACAAAGCTTAACAATTGAGTTCTATCAGAACTAACGACCGAAAAAATAAATGCACTTTGATAATATAGATAGTCAAATCAACAATTTTAAACTCTCACGACGCACCACTCCATAAACCGGAGTGTCGCATAAAGGTTCTCGGTATATGTTTAATGACTAAGGTCTCAAGTTCTTCCACCACAATTTTAAACATGATTAATTGTTCAATATAGTTGTCATAAATGGTATGCATATTATATTCTTTCATCCATCTCATGCATTTCAAGAAAAGTTACCATATATATAGTTTTAGGATTTTAAACGTGAAGTTTATTTTCTACGTGACACAAGCCCAACGACATGAAATGCTAACTCAATATGTTTAAGGTTCTTTGCAACGAAATAATATAAATACTTTCGCTATAAGATTTGGAAGTTACGGCAAAGCAACTTCCCCAATTTTATTTATAAAATATCAATAGTATAATCAATTGTCAAATAAACGCTAGACGTTAAGTGGTGGTGTAATAACGTCTAACGTCTAAAATAATTAGGCGATTTAGACGTTTACATAATAAATATATATTTTAATATATAACATATTACGAAATATAATATATAATTTATAATATGTTTTAGAACTTTCTAAACATCTATTAAAAAATTCAAAAGTAATACATCATGAATGAAAATTAGCTAAAATATGAGTTTTATACATAGAAATTTTATTAATCATACATTTATAAAACTAAAATCTATAATTAGGTTATATGTAAAAAATAAATTTTAATTAACTTGTATTTTTGTTAGTAAACTTAAATTCGTCTAGACTCGTCTAGATCCGCCTAAATCTGCATAAACTCGTCTAAACTCGTTTAATATTAACGCCTAATTGCAGCATCCAAAAGATAATCGCGGCGGTTTACGGGTGTCTAACCCTTAAACACCGTTTATGCGGTCATCTAAATCGCTTTTTAGAACACTAAGTATAATAAAACTTTTATGAGCTATTTTCTTTCAATCTTACAATGATTTACCATATGTAACATAGTCACATGACATATAATTAAAATATGTCAAATATAGTGGTTAGTGAGTCATAAACTATTACCTAGTCTTCATGAATTAACCGGGGTCCGGGGACATAGGTGCTCACTTTACTTTAATGACAGCTTGATCAACTTTTTTTCATTATATTATTATTATATTGCATATCACAATTAGAATGGAAGGACTAGTATCTAAAATTTATCCTCAAATTAAGCTTTAATTAGGTCCTAAAACATTATTTGTGCAGTTACTATATCGGAAAGAAAACATGAGCGTGCTATTTTGAATATATTTAAGCATCTAATGACAAATTCGATTTGACAATGATTTTGACCGGTAAGACAATGCTGAGTTCTTTTTAACGAAACATATTTTGTACTAATAATGTGGCATTGTAGTAGCCGGGATCCAGCAAATCATCCAACTGACTCTTTACTACAAATTACCGACACTCTATGATCGTAAGATCTGAACTCTGATATCACTTGTTAGGTTTTTTTTATGTCTCATATATGTATAATTCTCTCTTTCTTTTGTATGATATTGTCCGCTTTTGGTTTAAATTGGGAAAATTCGCACAGATTTTTTATTGTCTTTTCAAAAGGTCTCGCACCAGATGGAGTTGGACATTACTTATATATTAAACATTCTTTTCTAATATTTTCAATATGGAATTTGAATTGTATCTCAACACAATTAAAAGGTTTGATAATCAAAATTTAAAAAACAAAGTTTACGAAACTGAATTTACAAAGACATACTCTTGGAAAATGTTCGAAGCAGTCTCACGTTGGTACTTAAACTACGAAATAAATAATACTACAACGTGTCTTCAGTGTAATTGCGTATTTGTGGCTAGATCTATGCGTTCGAGCGATAAGTGAACTTAACGAATATGTACAAACACAAAGTAAAGGTGACACAAGAGGTTCATTATCGGATTCGATTTTTCTACATCATCGATATCAAGTTCAGAAATCATTCACTAGAAAAGATGCTACTTACAATTGTCATATGACATCCATCACTATTTTCTAAAATTACAATGAAAGAAGATTACCACTCATTGTTTTTTCCAACGAGTGTAGATCTGCAGATCTTCAAAACAAATCATCAACAAATCTCATCATCTTTTTTGGTGGGACGACGTCACAAACACCCATATACATCTCGAAATAGAACTCTAGACGTATGTGTTTTTCTGAAAATGTTATATACCTTTATAAAAATCGTAAAACATTCATATAAAATATGAAGCAAAATCGAGACTAGAAAAATATTTTAATTTAGTGGGAACAAAAAAGAATGAACCCTACAATGGATTTTCGATCAAATAAACAACATCACTCTCTATCAACAAAAACTGATTGATAGGTAAATTCAAAAAGAAAAGTAAATCAAATTGCCATAACTTACAATGATACAACAACTCAATGCTGGAAAGTACTATTAATGTTCGTTTTGTTGACATCGAAAGTACGATAAATGAATCAGAAGATGTATCAAATTGTTATAATTAGACCTGTGAATAATTTAGTTCGCTTGTCCGGAAAACTGGATGGACAAGCTAGGGATGTTAACATAATATTATCTAAATGTTCTAATCTGATTCGTTGACAAATCAACCCCTATATTTCAAACTAATTTTAAATATGTAAACATGATATGTTGCATACAATATTGTTCCACATTTTTATGAAATCTGTTTATTTCAAGGTGACTTAAATTTTCTATGTATCAGTAAGTGTCTACATTTGGTATGGTTTTTTATTGGGTCTAATATCTATAGTCTATGCGGTTTAGAAAATCAGTGTTAAGGATTTGTAATTATTTTTCACACCATTAATGAAAAACCCTAAAATATTTACCTCAGTTTATTTTCTCCCTGCGCTTTTGTTTAGGTTAAATCCTTGATATTTTCGCAACAACAATTTGATGTATGTAACCACACTACTGTTAAATCTATATAATGTTATTTTTCTTTTTGACTATTGTTTAACCGGTAATAACGTTAACATCCAACACACATTTATCCACACTAACACATCGCCACTCTCTAGGAAAATATAAAATTGGTGGATTGAAGCTATTTGAATATTAAAATCAATTGCGGAGGTTGAAGGTCTGTCTTGGACTATGAAGTGCATGTTATTTTTATTTCAGGTAGAGATTTTTTTCGCAATAGATTGTATGCAACTTATTTCGATGGTCTCTAGGTCGGAGGATTGACCATTGTTTGCGGCAAAACTTAAATCGGTTTTTCCGGTGTTTAATATTTTCTGTGTTTCTCGTTATTTAAATACTTATGCGGATAATCTAGCCAAAAAAGCTAGGTCATTGAACTCTTTAGTTAGTCATGTAAATACCAAAATTGTATCGCTTCTCTTAATTGGAAATATTTTATCGGACACTTAATAAATGGGTTTGATGAAAAAAAAAGAATATCAAAATCAATTGCTTATATGTAACAGGATCAATGGTCACAAGCTTGTGAATTCAGTTGTTTTAATAATCCACAATCGTAAGTGTGAGGTGTTCAAATTGAGATAGTACTAGGTATTAATCAACATAAAGTTAAGTTATATGCAAATTTCTCTTGAACCTCCTCGTCTTCAAAAAAAGAGTTTTACATGCAAATTTCACTAAGTAACCACTAATCATCTTCAATATCCAAAGGTGCTTCTTAAATCTTGATTTTCTTCTTTCTGTACATCTTCATGGCGACAAACTCTTCTTGCCAGACTGTCTTCTTCCCCTTTAGCTGTCTTGTCTCTTTGTTTGATCTTCTTCCGTCATCATGCTCTTCCATGATCCTCTCCTAAGTTCACTTTTTTCTTTCTCTTTTTACCCGAAATGAATTCAAAGGTACCCAACAAAGCTGCATAAACTCATTTTGTTTATGGTAATTAAGGATGATTTTCATTTTTCAATATTCCAAGTTGTAATAATTCAGAAGCAACAAAACTTAAGATCTACTCATAAGTAAAACTTCAATTTATGTGGCCCCATAGTTTTCTTTTAATGCTTCACTAGAGTTGAACCCGTGCGATGCACGGATATATTTTTTTTATTATATACATCTGAGTTGAACCGAAATGAATATGAGACAAATATCTGAACAGATTTTGTTTCAAGGTATTTTAGGTATCAAATATTACCTTAACCGAATCCGAACCCGAACAGGTACCCAATAACTTCGAAAATATCAAAAAGTCTCGAAAATTCAAAATCTAAACCCGAACCCAAAACTCGAAATAACAGAAAAATCAGAAACTTTGAATCTAAACCCAAATCCAAACGAAAAAATAACTGAAAAATTCAAATATCATGAACCCAAACACGAATCCAAAACCTAAAAATCTCGAAAAAAATCGGAAAAAACTAGAGGAAATCCAGAAATACCAAATCTAAACCTGAAAATCCCGAAGATACCCGAACCCAAACTCAAAATATTTTCAGGTATATCAGAATTTTTCTTAAGTTACTAAATCGGATTCGAGCCCGAATGGATATGACCCGTACCCATTCCGAATGGATCCGATCCAAAAATCCGACCGAATGCAAACCCCTACATATAAAATATACACTTAAAGATATTTAAGATAAAGTTGTTTTATCTATTATTATTTATAGAATTAAATTAGTTTTTTTAGAAAATTATTTTTTAGATATTTTAGTTTAATGTTTTTTTTATATCGAGAATTTTTATTATACAACTATTTAGTTATATATTAATATTATATAATTAAAATATTTTTATTTCGAAAATATTTTCTTATAGGTATTTTCAAAATAATAATTCCAAGATATTAAACACTAAATAAGATTTGTTTTTATGTTTTTTCCTCCAAAAAATATTAAGAGAATCTAGGATGAGATTTAGAAAGTTATATTGTATTGTTAACCAAATAATAATGAATGTTATAATTATTTCTAATGAGTTGAATAAGTCCAAACTTAAATGATAATTTCTTAAATAGATAAAAAGTAAGACTCTGTTTTAATATAATAGATAAATAAATTGAACTTAATACTTCATAGTATAGCATAAGTGAAATCTTTGATTTAGCACCAAATATATTTTTATTTCACAGAAAGTTTCTACTAATTCTGAAAATAAGTGAACTTCTTTTATAAAGAAAAAAGCATTCAGCAAATTAGCATTCACCAATGTGCATAAGATGTGAAATTTTATTATAATGTGCATAAGAATATATCACACTGATTTGCTGATGATGACTAGCGACAGGTTGCATCTTCTATCATATCGATATTTCAATTTTTTCCCCATATCGATATTTCAATTTGTAATAATAGATGGAGTGTAAAAATCAAGCTTCAAAAATTCGTTAGACGCTAGTCGAGCGGTAAAGTTTGACCCAACACCTAACTAGAAAATCAAAGATTGTACGAGATTAATTGAGACTAGTTTTTGGATTATTTTGATATTTTTAATTTAATTTAGTTTTTATAAATATATAATAAGCTTATAATTTTGGCTTTTAGATTTTTTTACTTGTTTTTAATCTAAAAATAACTAAATTATATAATTTGAGTAACTATATTATATTTTATTTAATTTTATGAGTCAATTTTAATTAAAAGACCAATTCCATAAGTTAATTAATGTAATTATTAAAAAAATCAGACCGCGGAATCGATTAACCACCACTTAAAGGATAGCAGGGGAATAATCGTCTAGGCAGAGATTTTTATAACAAAGGTAAATATTCATGAGAATAAATATTGTTTTTTTAACGTCATAAAATAATACATATTGTTATTTATTATTGATTAATTTACAGAAATACACTTAAAAGAAAAAGAAATTTTACATTTACACCTGTCTTTTAATGGTTCTCAAATATACACCTCAAATATTAGGGTTTAGGGTTTAGGGTTTAAGGTTTAGTGATTAGGGTTTAGGGTTTAGCTATTAGGGTTTAAAGTTTAGGAATTATGGTTTAGGGTTTAGGGTTTAACGTTTAGAGTTTCTTTTAGTCTAGGGGTATAATGGTCTTTTTCATTAAAAAGGGAGGTGTAAAAATAAAAAAATTTCAAGCAGAGGTATTTTTGAAAAATAGACAATATAAAGGTGTATTTTTGTAAGTCTCCCTTTATTATTTTAGAGAACAATTATTAAACTCTCGAATTACAAAATTATTTTGTAATTAAACAAAAAAGAATGGAAGTAATTGAGAGTTTTCATTAATTTGTTAAAAGTTTTAACAACTAATCCTCTATAGAAAAAATTGATTTGATGCCCTACGAATTCTTAACAATACTAGGTATACACCCGCGCTATGCTGCGGGATATTTTTTGTCAATTTTTTATATAGTTTGCNTACATTATCTAACAATGATTACTTACTCTTAAAGTTACGTAAAGTCAATATTGTTCATGAGAAGATTTCTATTAATGTTTTGTAAGAATAGTAAAAGACTTGCCACCAATATTTATTTTATAATTATTATAGAAGTTTAATTATTTATCCATTTCTTGGTATTAGCACTTAAACTTTTTGTGTCGCGATTTAGTATTTTGAAGTTTTTTTGTGATTTTCTTCTCTTTTGTGGTCTTCTTCTCCTCATTCTTTTTCTTTGCTATGTTTTTTGTCTAGTTAACTATTTTCGATAATGTTTCGAATTCAAGATATTTTAAGCTTAGTACAAACAATAAAATACGTTTGATTTTACAAAAGAAAGATTATTAATAGAAATATATTATAATTTTAAATTAATTTTTATATCCGAAATTAAACAATGCTAAAGCTTAGTTTTAATTTTATTTTAGTGTATATATATAACGTCAATCTAACTTTTACGCTTTTAAGCAACTAAAAACATATTATGGAGAGTTCTTAGCAATGACATAATATCTTATTGAGAGATTGCACTACTAATTGTTTGGCATGCATATCAAACCGTGGGTTGAGAAGAATAATAGTTTAGCAGATGATTATTTTAGTCCTCACGATTCTTAAAAGAAATCAATATTTTAAACATTATTTGTATTTTTTCAATGACGCTTTAAAATCTTTAATTGGATCAATTTACGTTAAAATCATTAATTGGATTAGTTTAAATTAATTAGTAATTAACACATTGAGGTTCACGTTTCTATAGTCTTGACTCTCGTGTTATTAAATGTAGTTACAAGTTACACGTGGTGTATTATTATTGGTTATGTAAGATCCAAGTAAAAAAAATACGACACATGTCATCCCCAAAATCGATAAAATTGCTTATGTGTCGTTTGCTGGAGAGGCGTCTTCTACTTTTATAGTATTGATTAAAAATTTCGTAACATGAACTAGAACATTATGAGAAATTACATGTGATAGCAAAAACATGTGATAGCAAATGTTTTTTTATTGATTACTTATGTTAATATATATATATATATATATATATATATATATATGTATTAACATAAGTAATCAATAAAAAAAACATTTGTATTTTATGTATTTATGATGTTTTTGTCCTTCTATCAAAAACAATTTTTTCTTCTGAAAAACACACGTCTACATAGTTCTTCCACAACAAATAGCCTGACTATCTGTTGCATTAAAATATAACTAGAGTTTTGACCCGCGTAACCGCGTCTTTTTAATAGTTTTAGATATTATTAATCATGTTTAGATTTTTCGAGTATCGGGTTTATAATTTTTGGTTATTTCGAGTTTCGGATGCGGGTTCAGATTCAAAATTTTTAGAATTTTCAGTTATATCTAATTCTGGGTTCGATTTAGATTTGAGATTTTCGAACTTTCAGATTTTCTC
>OVAN01000984.1:0-20010 GCA_900406275.1 Anastatica hierochuntica | reverse complement strand
GATAATATCCAATACCCAAAATATCGTGAAACAAAACCCGTTAGAGTATTTTAAAAATTTCTTAGATAACTAAACTTAAATTTGTATAGTTTATATAAATTATTTATAAATTTCTATAGATTTTTCTAAATTTTATCACTTTATAATTTTTTTGAATTTTTGTAACAAATTTTATTTAGAAAATAATAATGTTGTAATATATTTATTTTTTAAAGTTATGGATTTATTTTAAATTTGAAAGTAAACTATATTTAAATTTGCTGAAAATTGATGATTTTAAATTGGGTTGATTTACAATTTTGATAGTGATTAAGTGAAAAGAATATTAGAATATTCTAATATGTTTGTTGGAATATGTAAATGAGTAATTAGAGTTATTTTAATTTATTAAATACATTTAATAAAATTTCTAAAATATGTTCACTTTAAAAAATCACACATAAAACTATATCTTCCCTTTTAATAAGATAGGTATGTTATTTTGAAATTAGTTCATCAATTCTTTTTTCAACTATTCATTTTCTCTTCTTAAATTTTACAAAACCACAATTAGTCTAATATGAATAGATGTTTTCATTTAAATTCTTCTTGCGCCATTCTCTATTTCATAATTCTCTACTTTTTTTCTAGAAACTATATATTTAGTATATATAGATAACCAAATCTAGAATGTTCAAGTTTTTCAACCAAACATGTTCAAGATTGTAAATCATTTTTTTAACGCTGACCATTTTATTAGTGAAATCAACTTTTCTGTAAATTAAATACAGAAGAGAAGAATCACTTAATCATATGGAATAATCGTCAAACCTATCATACTCTCGGAGGATATTTCGATGACGTATTAAAGTCTACCCTTCTAAAAGTTAATTTTACATCGTCTATGCGATGGAAACTCGTAGAGAGAGCACTAGACAATTTCCGGAAACGATGTCTTCTCGTTTACTTGCAAGTTGTTTTCTCATAAAATCTGAAAAGAATACTTAATGGAAACAGCTAATCGAAGATTCAAAAATTAGGGAACAAACAAATAAACTATGAGCTCGGACCCTTTGATTGACACTTCTTTTATTCACAATAGTGGCTTGAAAAGAACTCACTTTGGAGATTCGTCTCGAAAAGATTAATCACCACCAATTCTGATGTACGATAGCCTAACAAAAGAAATTTGCTTGTTGAATGAAAAAGATAGAATAAAAAACAAGTCATCCAGCCGATTTAAACAATGTCGTAGCATGGAAGATTGAGCAAATCGAGAGCATCGAGACGCCTAACTTCAATAAACAACAAAGACCATCGCTTCACAAGAAGCCGAAAATAAACGACAAGACCATCGCTCCACAAAGAGTCGACAATATCCCAAAAACTCAAAAATCGTCACTGAAACAAATAAATTTACACAGAGAATGAAAGAGTAGGAAGGTCCACTCACAACGTCGGTTGCAAGCCACCAAACGCCGAAGCAAACCCTCAAAATAACAAACAAACCAAAAAGAGCGAAAGAAGAGGCGGTTAAAGTTTTTATTGTTTGTACTTTAGTGTTTTCAAGATTGTCCATCAATAATTTTAAATTTATGTATTTTTCTTTAGCTTTTAGATAACCAAATCTAGAAAGTATATATTTAGTACGTAACCAAACATGTTCAAGATTGTCCATCAATAATTTTAAATTTATGTATTGTTCTTTAGCTTTTAGATAACTAGAGGAAAATAAAATTTAGTTTTAATACCATGTAATCTACTGCAGATGAAGAGAGGCGAAAGGAACAAAAGAGGAGCATATACATGATGTGTTATGAGACTTGTGTCGAGTATAGACATATATGCACAATTATTTCCAACCTGTCAAAAATTTACTGTTTGTGAATAATAATATTTTAATATTTTTTCAGTGTTTACTAAATTGTCTATATATTTAGGTTTAATTCGCTTGAATATGGGTTGCATTATTTCTGTTCATGAGCCCACACTATTAACAATCCACTGGTTGTCTATATCATAATTTTTTTTTGGTAACAAATGTCTATATCACAACTAACAGAATAAAATTAGAAAATAAAGTATTTTACAAATAATAATTAGCAATTAACATCACAAAAAATTTAGTTATGTCGATTGTTAAAAAACTTTTCTTTAGTTATGATTTAAAAACATATTTCTTATGTTTTTTTGGTCAGAAACAAAATATTTATTATGTTAAAAGATTCAAAATGTGTGTCAATTTCACAAGTTTCATGAAATGGTCTCATGAAGTTGATTCTTGTAGAAGATTTAAGTTTTTATAAAATCTGAGATAATGAATTATATATGTGTGTACGTATTGTTTTTTTGTGTGTTAAAAGTGTGTACCTAATATTGTAACTAGGGATGTCAATTGGGCCTCTAACCAAATGTCCGTTCATGTCCAAATTAGAATGGACCGGATTTGGTTAAGACCAAAAATTTGAACAGTCCAGATGGACCGTAGCCATCTTGTTCGCGGGCCAGAATGGACCAAGACATTTGGTCATGGGCCGTCCAATAAAAAATTAAAACTAGGGTTAGTAAAATTTAGAGAAAAATCAGTTTCGACATTTTGAAGCTTCTTTGAGTTCTCTCGACAAAATGTTCTCTCTCCACCTCCAATCTCCATATCTTCTTCTAGGGTTACGAAACATATGAAATCATCGATTTCTTCTTCATTTCTTCGTCGATTCTCCATCTTCTTCATCAATCCAGATACGAGCATACAACTATACGACTAGGGTTTGATTCTAGGGTTTTGTGGGTTTGATTTTTAATATACTTTTGTTTAACTATGTGTTGTTTTAATGTATCAGATATTCAGATGTTTTAAAAGTTTATAAAACAATGAAGTTGCTTAAGAAAAATTGTATTTAACAATTTGGTCATGGATTTCCGCGGACAATCCATATATTAGTGAGTTTATCTGTTTGGTCTTATTTGGGTTTGGTTTCATTTGGGCTTTGTCCATCAATGACTAGAAAATGAAAATGTTCATCTAGACATCCCATTTGGTCATGGACAACCCAATTGACATCCCTAGTTTGTAATTATGCGAATATATCTATGGTGTTTGATATGGTTTGGTCTAGGTTAAAAACAATGGAAACGTGCAGAATCATTAGTTATGTCTTCAGAATGACTTGAAATTGAAAATTTGGCTTCTTAATTACTTTTTCTTAGTTCTCAACGAAAGCAAAACTAATTTGGTGTCTTTGTTCGTAAAAAAGAAATAACAATTGATGCATACTAACGTAGGCGTACGTACACACACAAGTAAACTAAAAAAAATACACACACAAAATCATCTTGTTTTAAAGCAATAAAACATTCATCTTGTAAAAACAAAGATTCAAAAGTATGAGGTTATACTAAAATTAGTTTATGTGGTTTTTACGTTGAGCAAAAACAAATTCCGAAGAAATCAAGGAACATATGTGATATCAAAAGCCTTTCCAAGGGATGATGAACGTGTAGTTAGTAGATTTAAATGCTTTAAATCTACTAATAGCGCTGAAGCTTTGACCATGCTCGCGGCATTGAAAAAAGATTATTCTTTAGGATCGAGAGAACATCATGTCTTTCCGGATTGTCAAGTTTTGATTAATCTCATCAAGAAGGCGCAAGACTGCAATAACCTTTATGTGGTACTTGATGATATAATGTTATTCACACAATCTTTTGTTTTCTATTACTTTTGAGTTTATTACGTGTATGTATATGTTGAATTTAGAGGTTGATTAGTTCGCCAAACGAGCTTTTTGATACTTCGGTTTAAAGTTTAATAAATCTACTTCATTTGACTAAAGAAATGTTTTAAATCGTTGTTCATTCCACACCTTAGGGAATAAACAACGGTAACAATATAGTGGAATGTTTTTTTGTCATATAGTGGAATGTTCCTTTTTTGTCGTTAAAACTCATTTATTAAGTTTCTAGAAGCGGCAACGGTAGTAGAATGCTTTGTTGAGAAAAAAAAAACATTCTAAATTTTACCAAAATAAATAACAGCATTAACTATTCATTGCATCTTATTTTCTTAGCTAGGTATATGTGCGTGTGTGCCCGCAATGTAACGTACTACAAATGGGTCAATGATGCAAGACCTAATACTTCCATTTATGTTGTGGATCTAAATTAAAGCTATATTGTGCATGTGTCTATATATAGTATATATAAAATACACACATATTAATTGGTTACTGCTTAAAGATTCACGTAACTCTTTCCAAAAATATGTCAGAGATTAAGTGCATCGACATTGTCTGATGTTTTCTAGGGTTTCATCACTTTTGTATTGAAAATTTTTAGTTGTCATCTAGTGACAGTGTACGGCTATTTATAGAGGTTGCTTTAAACGTAAATCGTCTTTTTCTTACACAGTGTCCTAGAATTATACAATGCCACTATTTCCATTTGTACGGTATGTTTTTAGCGTTGGACTATTGTTACAGTGAAGATGTTCTTCGGTAGTGAATATCGTGTTAACTCAAATAAGATTTGTCTCGTGGAACTCATATCATATAGTCTGGAATATCGTGGTCCAATGGTAAAGAAGAACTTTTTCCTGAAAACAGATTGTGAGTTTGAATCTTGTCGGAAGGAAACTACTTTACGCTATCTCTGGATACTAACACGGATATGGGTCATTGTTTTTGATCCATTTGAATATGCAGGGAAGGAGTCTATCCGTGGGTTGACCTTCCACTTAGAAATTAGGTCTGATTCTTTAATAGACCTGGATTTAACCATTTATTTAACACAAAAAAACTCATATCATATAGCCCAAATCGCTTACATTGATAATGCTCATATTGAAATTAAAAATATGGATAGAAATAAATTAAGAGTCGAAGGACTTTAATTATAGAGGCAACATTTAAAATTACACTATCCGTAACATTGCTCACTGTTAAAATGGTACGAGTTGATTGACTCATATTATTTATATATAAGTGTTATTCCCTTTAAACTTAATGTAGGATCCTAAGAGCATCATTAACGTCTCAATTGTTTCTTATCTTTTTTTTTATTAAAAAGTATGGTGGGCCCCACCGGTTTTTAAGAGACGGTATCTTGTGATACCAAAATAAGATCCGTTTCTTAGATTGTTGTTCCACTTTTCGCGGGCTCCACCGCCACGTGGCGGCCGGCGATTGGTGGTTTTTTTTAATTTTTTTTTTTAAATCGTACCAAAAAAATAATAAAAAAATGAAAATAAAAAATCCATTAGGGGTTTCTTTAATAAAGATGCTCTAATACCGGTGAAAGGAACAATGCAAAATGACGCTGTAGATGAAAACTGTAGTGTCTACTCGTTTTTTAATATTTTTTGGGTCATAGACAATTTTATATACTTTAAAAATATTATTTTTGGCAGTATAATTCACATCATTATTAAAAAAAAAAAAAGGAAGGCATACAGGCTTTTCCAACTATACTACATGTTTCATTTGATTTTCTAGGCCACATTTCTATGCAATAGTTCTTTATTGTTGATTACTTTATGTATTTGAAAATGACGAGCTTACATACTTTTTGCATACATCCTTCTAATTTTATATCACGTTTATTGAATAAGAGCATCTCTAAAAGACTCTCCATAACTTCAAATATGAAGTTTTTTCTTTTCCAAAAAGAAACTTCAAATTTGAAGTTTTGAGTATTGAACTTCATATTTGAAGTTTCATTTTTCCAAACTTCATATTTAAAATTTCATGTTTTTGTTTACATATTAGTCCCTACAATTATATATATCTTACAAATTATTTTTATTAACTTTTTTATCGTTTTAGTTCCTATAAATTTTATATCTCATTCGCATTTCACATTTATTCTCTTATATTCAGTTTTTATACATAAGATAACATAAAAATTTGAAAATAAAATTAAAAAATTGTATAATTAGTCGTATATAAGTGTATTGCATAAATAGTTTTATGAAGTAATTTGTTATATTATTTAAAATTCACTTTTTGATTTCTCATTTTTATTATTTATATAAAAGATTATGTTATGATGTAACAATTTAATAACTAATACTGTTATAATATATTTTAAAAATGTATGTTTTAGTTACTATTAAAAGTTTTTGTAAATTGAATTAACTACGAGAAAGATAAGGATCACAATGTAAAATATAATTTTTCTTGAAGTTAGATTTGAAGTTTTGCTTTTGGAGAGAAACAACAAGAAACTTCAAAACTTCAAAATGAAGTTCCTTTTTGGAGATGCTCTAAGAGAATCTTCATGCATGCTTTTTAAGGGCATGATTAGTGGATAGAACCCCACTTAGGTTCTTAAAAAATAAAAATATCATTATTATAATTATTGTAATTATTATTTATTTATTTTTAATTTTAATTTGACAAAGAAAACAGAAAAAAATGCAAGAGTCGGCTCTGACAAGAAACCTTTTAGGTTTGTATTATAGACTTCTTAGTTTTTAAGTTACAGAGGTCATCGTATATATAAGAGCTACTAAACCTAGTTACAACAAGAGGAAGATCATAACTAAAAGCCTCGTTACTCTTGGTGATGGGCTTCGTTGTCTCATGGCCCAATATCCTCCCCCTCAAGGTGGAGTGTGGAGGTTCAACACACCCAACTTGCCGAGAAAATCTTCAAACTCTTTACGACCCAATGCTTTGGTCATGATGTCCGCTAGCTGCGTTTTCGTGGAGACATGTTTCGTGGAAATGGTATCGCGAATAATCTCGTCACGAATAAAGTGACAGTCGTTGCTAACATGTTTGGTACGAGCATGATATACCGGATTCGCGGCAAGATTGATAGCCGAGAGGCTGTCGGAATGTAGTGTCACCGGAACCGAATAATCTATGCCGAGAGCTGGAAGCAAGTTTCGAAGCCACATAATCTCACTTACAGTGTCCGTCATGGCTCTGTATTTGGCTTCAGCCGAAGATCGTGACACAACGTCATGCTTTTTAGTTTTCCAAGATAAAGGGGATCCTCCGAGTTGAATAAACCAACCAGTTAAAGAGCGTCGACTCAAAGGACATGCATCCCAATCACTTTCACACCAAGCTGTCAATGTTAAGGGAGTATTTGATCGTAGAAAAATACCTTGTCCAGGACTATTTTTCAGATACCGAACAACCCGAAGAGCAGCTTCCCAATGATCATATTTTGGATCAGACACAAATTGAGACAAGATGTGGATAACATAGGACAACTCTGGTCGTGTGGTGCCCAGGTAAATAAGGCGTTCTACCAAAGCAAGCTTGTGATTTTGCTCGAGAGGAAACGAAACTGGTTTTACACCAAGCATACCCGCTTCAGAGATAATGTCAAGAGCTTATTTTCTTTGGCAAAGATACATCCCGTCAGGATTACGAGCAACCTCGATTCCCAAAAAGAAACGTAGAAGACCAAGATTCTTCATATGAAAACAAGTATTGAGATAGGCTTTGAAGTCATTAATGACTTGAAGATTACTGCATGTAATAATCAAGTCATCAACGTAGACGAGAACATGTATGTGAGTACCTTGTTTCTCATATGTGAAAAGTGAGTGGTCGTAGACATTCTGCTCAAAGCCATACGTGATTAAAGCCGAAGTGAGCTTGGCGTCCCAACATCTGGGAGCCTGCTTTAATCTGTAGAGTGACTTGTGTGATCGGCACACCTTGTTTTTATCCTCTAACCGAAATTCAGGAGGTAATTGCATATACACCTCTTCCTCTAAATCTCCATGTAGGAAGGCATTATGAACATCCATTTGATGCACTTCTCAATCACACGCGACAGCATGTTGAAGGAAAGCTCTAACAGAAACCATCTTAGCCACTGGTGCGAATGTTTCGTCATAATAAACTCCCTCAGTTTGGTTGTTTCTGAGAACCACAAGACGAGCTTTATGACGTTCTAGTGAGCCATCAGAATTGTATTTTAAACGGAAAACCCATTTACATCTGATTGCTTTCTTCCCGGGAGGAAGATCCTCGACTGTCCAAGTCCCACTATCTTCGAGAGCAACTATCTCATCCTTAACAGCAAACTGCCAGTTCTCATCTTCTATGGCTTCCTTGTAATGACGAGGTTCAACAATCGATGTCATAGCAAGGAGGTAAGCTTGATACTTATCTGAGAATTGTGTCGATGAGACATAATTATCAATAGGGTAAGGTGTCACCGACGGGTGTGGCTCAGGAAGAAGTGCTGTGACGTAATCTGCAAGTTTCGTCGGAGGGTTCCGTTTTCGATGTCCGCGACCAAGTTGTTCAGGTTCTGGTTCACTGGCTGTATTCGGTATATCAGCTGAAGAGGATGACTCAGGTGACGAATGTTGCTGGTCGAAAATTTCAGCAGGTCGCGATTCTGTTCCAGATAAAATGAAGGTAGAAACAGAGTCACTTGCAGATTTTTCAGAATCGGAACTCAAAACTGGAGGCGGTGCCTCTGCCGCAGCAGAGAAAGCGGTGATAATCGGAGCATGAGCTAGTTCATAAGGTTCTTTTAAGTCTTCAATAATAGCAGTCTGTGAAGATGAAGAAGACATGATGATCGGAGATGTAGATTGCGCATGAATTGCAGAGAAAGGAAACTTTGTTTCTGCGAAAATAACATCTCTTGAAACAAAGATTTTTCCAGTATCAAGATTGTAGATTCTCCAGCCCTTTTTACCATATGGATATCCAAGAAACACGGAAGGATTACTTTGACTTGCAAACTTGTCACCGCCGTGTTTTTGATTGTGTTCATAACAAAGGCATCCGAATGTCCGAAGATGATTCAACGGTGGTGGGCGATTGTAGAGAACTTTAAACGGCGACTTGCCATTAAGAATAGACGTCACCGTTCTATTTATTAAGTAGCCAACAGTCATGGCACAATAACTCCAGAGTTCGATGGGAAAATTTGCTTGAAAACACAAAGCACGAGCCACGCTGAGAATGTGACGATGCTTACGCTCAACTTTACCGTTTTGTTGCGGTGTGCCTACGCAAGATGTCTAATGAACTATGCCTTTCTCTTGGAAATAGTCAGTTAAACACACAAACTCCGTCCCATTATCGCTTCGAATCATCTTGACTTGTGTTTCGAATTGTCTCTCGACTAATGCAACGAATGTCTTTAATTTCGTAGGAGCAAGTGTTTTTGATGGAAGTAGATATATCCATAAGGCTCGTGAGTAGTCATCGAGGATTGTTAAGAAATATCGAGATCCACAAATTGACGGAGTCCAATATGGTCCCCATAAATCGTAGTGAACTAACACAAAAACCTTACTCGTTTTATTCTCACTTAAAGGAAAAGAATCTCTGGTTTGCTTAGCGCGGATACAAACATCACACGCTTGTGAATCAAAAGAACTACTGCTACTAGAAAGCTCCAACATTTTCATAATCTTAGACGAAGGATGTCCGAAACGACAATGCCACAAATCTCCAGAATTTGAGCCTTGTATCGCTGTCGCCACTTCAACCCCTCGAAAGAAATACATCCCTTATATTTGTTCACCCGCTCCAATCAGCATTCGTGTTATGCGATCCTGAACAACACAAATCCGATCAGTTATCTGGAAGACACAACCTTATTCGCAGTAAGCTGAGATACCGAAATCAGATGACACTCAAAACCATTCACGAAATACACATTCTGCAATTCTAGAGTAGAACCCAAACGAACACTGCCTGGTTTTGTCAAAATAGTGAAGCTTCCATTCGGAAATCTAATCATGACAGCCACCATATCACAAGTGTTTGTAAGAAACTCCAAGTTACATTTCATATGATTCAAAGCTCCAGAATTAATTATCCAAGATTCAAGAAAAAACGTATCGGTAAGATGATCTCTAGTGGCTGACTTTTGTTTATTGAGCAGGTTTACCAACGTATTCCACTGCTGGTCAGTAAGCCCACTGAAACCTACACGATCTGCTCCTGTGATAGGTGTAGAGTAGGGCGCAAGTGAGGCAAAAGCTTGATTAACACGTATTATCTCAGGTTGTTTGCCGCGGTTTTGAGATGTTTGTGCTCCAGTGGTTTTCGATTCACCTCGTCCTCTTGGTTTACCATTGGTTTCTCCCCCACCACGATGGGTAACCGATTTTCTTAAAACATTGTTCTGCAAGATGCCCATTCTTGCCACACAGAGTACACGACAAAGACCCTCCGGGGACTTCGGATCTTACTCGTGAAACTGCTTGAACCGCAAAGCTAACACCATTAGTTCTTTCTTCTTGAAGACGACTTAATGCTTTTGAGTCTTCATCTTGAGTGAGAACGTTATAAGCTTCATCGAGAGAGGGTAGTGGTGTGCGCGAAAGCAAATTTAACTTTACTGATCCATAAATCGATTCATCCAAGCCCATAAGAAATTGATGAAGTTTGTCTTCTTCGCGCTCACGTGCAATGTCTTCGAGAGTCTTACCTTTTTGATAATCGACAAGGCTTGTCCACAACTTTGTTAATCGATCATAGTAAGCCTCAATAGCCGATCCTTGTTGTCTACAGTTTGCCAACTCTGCTTTAAGACGTTGAACTCTTTGTCCGTTTTTCATAGCAAACCGTTTTTGAATCTGAATCCATAGGCTCGATGCATCTTCACAATGAGCAATAGTTGAACTCAAACTCTCATCAATGGTGAGTTTGATCTAGGAAACAACTAGAGCGTTGTTAACACACCAATCTTCAAAATCGGGAGAATTTTCATTCGGTTGTGGAATCGTCCCATCAACGAATCCGAATTTCTTTTAAGCTCGCAAAGCAAAACGCAGATTCACAGACCACTCGTCATAATTCGGACCACGAAGCAGAGGACGTGAGATGATTGTCCCTGGATTATCTGTTGTCGTGAGATCATAAGGCGATATGGTTCTTGATGAGAGAATTTCTAGTTCTCTACTGAGATTAAACCCGGACTAATCTCAAGAGCACGATGGTCTGTTGTAATATAGCAACGGGATCAATCCACAAGGAGCAAGCTCTAACGCGCTAAGCTATATAGATTCTATAGTTAAGCTAAACAAGTAAAAGATTTTGGTTTTGATTTAATAACTACTTAAGAATATGAGAATAAAGAAACAAGAACTAAACAAAAAAATAAACAAAACAAAAGATGAATTTTGCAAATGATGATAAAACGATGTGGATCATAGGCTAGATAATTGAAATAAGGAGATCAAGTGCTAATCAATGATGCTCAATCATGCAATAAGAACCATTCAATGGAAAAAACTAATCATAGTCAACTAACTTCTTCCCATGAGGCTAATCCATTCNATTCACTAATAACTTAATCATACAAATCTCCCGATGATGATTAAGCAACTAATGATCATTAAGCATAAGTCCTATAGGCCAACAAATCATCTCAAACAACTATTCCCATAGGTTGAGAATGAAAAGCATGTTTAGAGTTCTCTTGAGAATTTCATCGAACACCTTCCCGGCGTGAAATTCCTAAAGTCTATATTCAACTTTTCCAAGTCTAATCTAGCATTAAGAAACCTCTAAACATGTGAATCTACAAAGATCAAGCATCAAACATCATTCATAAACACTCAATCATCTCTAAATCTACTAACCCATAATCCACATCTATGAGACTACTCACACATAGCTAAGAAACTCATAAGAATGATAAAATCAATGATAATCATCATTAAGAAAGAGAAGAGATATGAAAACCCAAACTTTCTTAAAGGATTACAAAGATTCAACAAAGGATTTAGTTGTTGGATCCAAAACAAAGCAAAGAGGAAGAGAAAACTTAGGTTTTTGGCAAGTTTAGAAGAGTATATAAACAAATAGGAGTCGGGTCGGGTCGACCCGGGACAAATCGGATCGAATCTAAGCAAATTGGGTGTTCCTGGAGGTTCCTGGCGGTCCACGAGGCTCTGGCTGGCGGTCTGCACTGCCTTGCTAGATCGCCAGCCAGCTATAGGACAGTTCTGGCGGTTTAGGCCCTTCTGGCTGGCGGTCTGCACTGCCTTCCCAGACCGCCAGCCTCGTCCCAGCAGCACCTGTCTTCGGTGTTTCAACCATAAATCTTGAACCGTAGCTCGGAATGCGTTGAAACCACCGCCAAAACGAAGCTAACTCAATTTCCTATTTTGTGTCAAAATTTGAGCTCAATCCAATCACGGGAAGGCTTCCATATGATCACATATTTAAAACACTTTGGTCGGCTCTTCATCTAACATCTACACATTTGCATCCAAGAACACTTTCTTCATGATTCTTTAAGCTTCATGCCTTTTGCATCATTCAATCCATCCATTGACCTCCAAAGTACCTAAAATTTCTAAAGAAATGCAATGCAAGACACCAAATATAACCTAAGACTCTAAGATGATCAATCTAGACTAAATGAGACTAAAATTAATACTAAAGCTTCTAAATGAGCTAAAAAAGATTGAAAACCATGCAAAACTATTACTGAAAATGATACAAAATACACGTATATCAGTTCTGCGAACTGTCTCAAGCCGTGTGACACTCAATGGGGTTATACTAGTTGAGCTTTCGTCTCCCATGTCTAGAAGTTTGTTTCGACAGAATGATCGAACAAAAAGAGGTCAAAGAAAGTAGAGAAAACGGGAAAAAATTGACAGAGATTTCTTTTGTGTTTATGCGAAAGTTTCAGAATCGTAGCCGTAACCTAGAATGAGGTTGTGGCTCTGATACCATGACAAGAAACCTTTTAGGTTTGTATTATAGATTTCTTAGTTTATAAGTTACAGAGGTCATCGTATATATAAGAGCTACTAAACCTAGTTACAACAAGAGGAAGATCATAACTAAAAGCCTCGTTACTTTTGGTGATGGGCCTCGTTGTCTCATGGCCCAATAGGCTCTTAAAATAGAGTCCCAAAGTACCGGTTCTTACTCTCTCTCTCTCTCTTTTTGATTTTTTTTTAAAAAAAGTATGGTTAAAAGACTGCGATATTCTTGGTCTAAATCATCGTTTGCTTCCGAGAAAAAAAAAATGAAGATTTGAATTACACTTTTTAATCATCGTCTACGTTACTAGCGGATGTATACATAGAACATTTATCTTATTTTGTCGTCAAGTACTCATCACTATTTTTTTTTTATAACTAGGAGGTTCAAGGTCCGTGGACTCCTAATCCTCCCAGAGCAGGATCAGACCATGTAAGATATCCGCCCTTGGCGAGTCAACCTCTCCCAATGTTGTGTGTTGTATGATTGAAACAGCGACAACAGGTAATAGCACACTCCTTACTTATAAACTGTTGAAATAGGGTTGTCTATAATTGTTCTGGTTCTAATGTATCAGATAAAACCACATATAAAGTGATATTATGCATGTTCTAGTCAGTGTCTCGAGTTTTGTCTTCGATCAATAGGACAAGCCTATCGTTCTATATGTGGAGCACCACTTGATTTGGGAAAGTTACGTTGATAGCAACCAAGAAAAGGATTTAAAAAAAGAACCCTAAGAATAGATGATGCGTATCTAAAAATCATGTTCAAAGAAGAAACAATGGGCAAGAAACATCTTCACGCATGAGTTCCAAAAAAGTCAGTCTCAAAGGCACACTAATGCGTTTGTCATTTGCCCCCACAAATATTTTCTCAGCTTCTCTTTTTGTTGATAGTGATTCCTTTGTCTTTCCACCCAGTGGTAGCACGAAATTTTCGTTGGAAGTCCGTTTCCTACTTTTGAATCTCAATTGAAATCTTTCGGAAGTTTTTGGAAACTCGCTTCCATGAACCTTTCAGAAAAGTTGTTTTAGAAGTTCTTTGAGAGTTAGAACTTCCATTTTTGTGACTTGAGATTACATTTTAAAAACTTGGTATCGTAAATTATTAATTTTCAATATTTTTATTTTTAAAATTAATTCGAAAATTAATTTAATAATTAAGCATTTATGCATAATCTCCGTCTTTTATTTATAAAAATTGTTATTATGATATACACTTTTACAAAAACTATTGTTTACAAAAAAAATATACATCATATGTAAATGAAAGTTGTATTAGTCTATTAGATTAGTCTTGAAACTTTAAATTTGGATGAATTTATCTAAGCAATAACAAGTTTGAGACGGCTTATAGTTGAAATAAAAAAAAATGGTCAGTAAAATTTTAATTTAAAATTAGAAAAAGTAATTATTGAATTATTTAAAAGATATGTATTGTTCATAACAATGACATTTATAGATACACAACACATACATATTGTTCTAAAATTTTCCAAAATCGCTTTCTTTTAAATTAACTATTGTTTCTTTCCCTTTTTGTTGTCAATTCATAACTTTAGTTAAGATTTTTTTATTAACCGGTTCGATGTGCTATACATAATACATTGAATACATTCACATGATATCATCAGGTGCTTATCAGATGATTGTCATATGTGTTTAGGGGTTGTATGGGTGCGTGGGAAAGTCTAGTGGAAGACAGTGTTTAAAGTTTTTTCTTTTATTTTTTCTTCGAGTCAATGTCACGTAAAGAAAAAAAACAATTTAATATTTACGTTTGTCATTTGACACCACAACAAAATAACAAATAATTATAAAATATTCATCGATCGCTATGCATTTCAGGAGGAATTTCCAACGTGAGAAAATAATTTGTGGCGTAATATATACGATCTTTAGTCGAGTAAATTTTCAACCAGATGTATTTTTTTAAACGAAAACTAAAATATTTTATATTAATACAATTTTTTATTATTTTAGAAATCATAAATATAAAAAATAGATAATAATAAATTAGAAGTGATTTGGCGTACACTCCTAAATATATCTAGAATTCTTAAAATTTTATTTAGATATAAATTTTGTTGTATATTAATGTATAAAACTTTAACTATTGACAAAAAAAATTATAAATTTTACTGTATTTTTAGAGAGTTGACATCTTGAAAGAGTAAGAAATAGGTCATATTAATAATGTCTTATACGGGTCCGATACGGCTCAACACTTGTGATATAAAACGGCCTTATTCATTCTGATATTGGGCTATGATTGGGATGACAAACATAAGCATGGGCTTGTCTCGCCTTGTAATTTGTTATCTACCTATAGGATCTCAAAACATATCCGAATTTATAGTTAAAATTAGATAAGTTATACTTATTTTTAATACATAAGATATAAGTTATACATAAACTATAAATTCAGAGGAGTAAGTAGGTCAGTGGTTGCATTACCTCTGCTGTCATCTCACAAAACAAGATTCAAACTCTACACCTGCATCTACATAAGCGATACATAAAACTATAAATCCGCAAAATTATGTTTGCATTTGTCTTTTATTAACAGAATCAAATGATCACTCTTGTTATGCTTGTTTCTTTTTTCCGTTCACATTCATAATGTCAACTTTTTTTATGAATGTCGAATCATCATCCTAAGTAGAATGCATATATACAACTATACACTGGTTAATTAACACAAACTCGTGTGCATATATTACTATAGTACAAGGTCGGTCTTGAAAATCACATATTTAACGAATGCCGCAATCAAGGAAAAAAAATGAGTCAATTTTGTAGATGTTTTCTTTATAAAAAGAGCAGTTTTCTGAAACTAATTTTTTCTGTAAAATTGAAGGTTAGAAACGCAAGCTTGTCTTGGTTGGCTGCAAGGACAACACTATAGTATAGTGTAATATATTTTTGTTAGTGGAGGATAATAATATGGAATGCAATTTTTATCGTATAGACATATGCATGGTATTTTTAGTATGCTCGTATGTTTATGTTTGAATGCATAAATATCCAAAGAATATCCGTAGAAACACTTAGCATATATTCTCACCACTATCTCTAATATTATGATGCTACTATCACTAACGAGGATGAAATTCACCAACAGAAAACATGTGGTTCAAGTTCATCTAGAAGATGTGATTGGAATCATGCAAAATAATATATGCGTACGTAAGATTCTTCTTTGCCATACGGATAAGGTTCCTTGTTTTTCACTCTCACTTCGCTTCACTTATTTTTATATATATATATATATATATAAAATGTGGGTTGGTAAAGTTTGTGAATATAGTTTAAATATTTGTCTTTTTGTTATTTCTTACGACTCTTGAAGAAATTAAAAGGTTATATTACAAAACTTGCATTGTCCTTTCACATTTTCTAAAAGCTCAAAAAACCTTTAATAATATCGTTTGATGCATGCTTACTTGATTATATTATAGACACATATGTTGACAAAAAAAATATATTATAGACACACACACACATATATATATATACACACACACTTCATAAAAACAATAAAAACTTAATATATGTAATATATAAAAATGTATATACATAAACGCGTGGGATCGAATTGGGATTATATAAAACGTCTGGGATTGAGTTGGAGATTTCGAGTTCATCTATAAAAATACATATACATAAAACATGTGGTCTATAAAAATCTCTTATACTATTTTGAGTCCCATTTGAAAACATAATTCTTAAGGTTAGTGAGTGAAAATGGTCAAAGTATCACAAGGTTTAAAGCTACCACTAAGAATTACATAACTGGTTTAAGTATAGATTGGTAAAAATATTAATGAACTCGGTTTCTAATGACTTGTAAATTTGGCAAAAAATAGTTGAATTTCCCGCTTAGTGACACTATAATTAACGTTTCTAATTATTTAATTCATCGAAATTGAAGTGGTTTTAAACGTATTTTCTACAAAATTAGAGTAGTGGGTATATTGGACTAAATAAATCTAATTTTAAAGATTCAATTTATTTTGGGATTTATGATTTGATACGATAAGATAATTGATAAAAATGATACGATAGGTTCTTTATATGATTCTGCTTCCACTTCTTATAAAAAAAAAAGAGGTGATTCTATTTCGACCCGTCGGAATCTTTGGGTGGCTATTTGTTCCTATATTCGAGAATTAAAATAAAAATATGATAAAGACCGTAACGGCACGTGGTACGATTAAGTCAAAGGTCAAAAAAGCTGAATTAGTATTTCTGGCTACTTCCACAATTCTTGGGAATTTCCGTTTTTCTTATTTTCACCAAATATTTCGGTCTTATAAACTCATATCTAATACTCCCTCTATGTTGTAAATTCTAAGTTTTTTAAAGTTTTTCCATAAAAATAGCAGGTTTATTTTTTCTTTTCAAAAATTATTATTCCAAAAAAAAAAACAAAAAGTTTATATACTCCACCAAATATGGCTTCTCAAGAACGTTATCTTTTTGGTTAATATTTATTTATCTAATTAAAATTTAAAAAATTTGAAAAAATTTTATAAATTGGAACAAAATGAAAAGGATAAAAAGACTTATAATTTGGAACAGAGGGAGTATTTTTTTTGTAAAACCATGCCTAATTTTATTTATTATGCTTGTTTTACAAAAAAAAATATAAACTCCTACTAGCTTATTACTCAAAAGAAAATTGTTTTCTCCCAAAGTTATAAGGGAAATTATAGTAAATATTATAAAACCCTCCATTAATTAACTTTTCTATCCTCCTAAAAAAAGCATTTTATCATTTTTTTAAAATTATTTTATAAAAATTATTTCACAAGGGAGCATTTTAGCAAAACTCCTTATATTATTATTATTATTATTATTATTATTATCCTACAAAATTAATAAATCCCCTCCTCGTAATACGTACTGAGCTAATTAGCCATAGTTATAATGTTTCCATTATTTATCTCAAGTTCATTAAGGTCTTGATTGTTTATGGTTTTTAGAATGGTTTTTGGTTTTTGTTTTTTAAAAAATCACAATTTTTATTATTCATAATTATATAAAAAGTAGATTTTCTAAATAATAGAGAAACTAGTTTTTTGAGAGTTTTTGTTCTTTGTACATAAGAACTAAAAACCAAAGATCTTTGATTTCTCACCCATAATTGTTTTTTGTACATAAAAACCAAAAAACCAAACAAGTTACCCATCAATGTTTTTGATTTTCAAAATTCTACACTAAACTTAAAAATCAAAAACTCAAAAACTAAAAACCAAAAACCAGAATCCAAAATTCAAAAACTATTTTAAGAACCGCAAACAATCGGATCTAAATTAGCGGAAACAAAAAGAAATAATTACAAAGAAGGACACTTTTTATATTTTGGTTTTCACTCTATGGTACTTTTTAGATAAAAGGTATTTTTTGATATGTAGGTTACACAATTGCCCTTACAATATTTTTTTTTATTTTTTCCCTTCTCTCTCTTCTCGTCTCATCTTTTTTTTTTTTTTTGTCTGTTTCTTCCTTTTTTACTTGTACACATATCTCAATCTCTTTATTTATTTTAACATGCACTTTTCTATTTTTTTCCCTATGATAATTCAATTCCATTTATCTATAATCTCAAATTTTGTTTTGTTTAAACATTTTTTGTTCATTTTTCTTCTTCAAAATTATTGAATTTATGTGCTCATCTTTACTTATACTTATTGTGTATGCTAAAAGCTATAGTTTTGAAATAGATCGACAAGATTCAACATCTCTTTTGTGATTTCAAATTTTATCCAAAATCAACAAGTTTGAAAAACATAATACAAGTCCACATGGACTCTTCCATCAAATTTAGTATTCAGCTTAGTCCAGTCCAAAAAACAAAACTCATTTGAACATGTTGAGACTAGATATCGATTTTCTCAAATATGTTAATGTGGACATGGTCATTTGAATATGTTAATGTGGACATGTTCATTTGAATATGTTAATGTGGACACATTCATAGTTAAAATGTTCATAAAACCTAAAATTTTAAATAAATTACAATGTGAATTGTTATTAATGAATTTCAAAAATGAGCTATTATATAAATTTATAAGAAAAAAATCATAATTTATATAAATTTATTCTATTATATACACGTTTATTAATAATTTTATTGTGTATAAAGATTGTCAATTTAAGATACTGATAATTGGGCATGTCCACTGATAATTTAGATTAGTCTACATAGTCAAGAAAATATGGAATTGTCCACGAAATCACTGTACACGCGCGCGTCTTGTGTGATGCTGAAGGACAAAGTTGTCCAAATTTATTTTAAAAACCGGAAAAGTGTCCTATATCCCATATGTATCTTTTTTATTTATTAAAAAACAAAAAATGTCTTATAATATAAATCACTAAAAAAAAATTATTTACTTCTCCTCCTATGAAGCGAAAAAGCATATACTTTGGCATATTCCACGTATGGCCGTAAGTAGTAAAAAACTTTCGTATTCTCTTAGTCTTAGATGCGTCCGTACAAAAGCATAAGATATAAAGGAAACACAAAAAAACAAATATATGATGTTTCTAGTTTCCTGATATACTTATTAAAATAAGCCAAACGACAAAAAAAAAAAGTTCAACGTGGTGATTCAATTATTGGTCCACTTCTAAGTCTCGAGGACCGTACAAATGCAATTTGGTCCCGTTCCAAAACTTCGTATGACGACGACCTACGTACCAATATCATATTCATAATTTTTTCTTTTTTTGATAAAGGATTCATAATTTCTTCTTTTTTTATATAAATGGATTCATAATTTCTTTCCTCTTTTTTCTTTTGTCAAATATTTTTTTTTCATTTATTTACTCCTTTTTATGGAAACATATTCATAATGCACATGCGGAGCCGTGTTAAACTAATTTAGGCTCTGTTCAAAAATATATATATTAAAGATATATTTGATGATATAATATAATTTTTAAAATTTGGTAATCACATTTATGTATATTTACTTTTTAATAGTGATTATAGGCCCTAAATTTACAAATTTTATTTTAAAAGTTAAAATTTTAGGCCCTTTATTTATAAAAAAAAATTCTTTTTGAATCTGGACCCCGTTCGATTGCTCCACTCGCACATGCTAAAAGACGGCCCTGTGCACATGGAATGTTTGACAACATGTCTTCTCCTACAAATCTCATGAGATGGCAAATTCCAATGGAACTCCAAAACACCATATTTATCTTATTAAAAGAGAAAGACATAAACCTTTTCATATGTGATTTTTCAAAACAAACATATTTTAAATTTTTTATTAAATATATCTAATAAATTAAAATAACTC
>OVAN01000983.1:0-46832 GCA_900406275.1 Anastatica hierochuntica | reverse complement strand
CTTTACTAAAGAAGTATAAAGCGCATATCAATGTCGAGTGGTGCAATACTTGAAAAGCTATTAAATATCTTTTCAAGTACATCACTACAGGAGTTGATAAGGCTACCATTGTTTTCGAGCACACACCAACAGGAGAACAAAGTCAAGGAAAACCCAAGGGGGAAATCAACGAGATTCAGAAATACCAAGAAGCCCGATACTTATCTGGATCTGAAGCTGCTTGGCGTATATTCGCATTTGATATACACTATCAAACACCACCTGTACAGAAGCTTACTTTGCATCTTCCTGGCCAGCAAAATATAATCTTCAATGTGAATGAAGATCCAGGAGATATTGCATCGAGAGAGAGGACATAGCATCGGCAGGATAGTGAACATTCATCCATCAGCAGGTGAGTTATATTATCTATGCATGATGATTATTCACAAAAAAGGATGTACGAGCTACGAGGATATAAGAACTGTTGGAGGTGTTACTTACAAAACTTTCAAAGAAAGTTGTTATGCTATGGGTCTATTAGATGGAGATAAAGAGTGGCACGAAGCGATGGCTGAGTCGGCAGAATGGGCTACTGCATGGCAGTTATGAGAGCTATTTGTCACAATGTTGATATATTGTGATGTCGTAGATCCTCTGAACCTGTGGAACCGTTGTTGGAAAAGTCTTGGTGAAGATATCTTATACATACAACAGAAAAGACTCGGTTTCAAAGAGTTACACTTGGAAGACGAAGAAGTGCAACAATACGTTCTCATAGAACTACAGAAGCTACTCAGTCAGAGCGATAGGTCTCTAAAGGACTTTCCGAAGATGCCAATACCAGAAGTTAACATTCTCAGCAATGTCAAAAACTCGATGATAAGAGAAGAGAAAAGTTACAACAAAGACGAGGAGAAAGCAAAACACTTGGACCTATTCTCAAAACTAAATTCAGAGCAAATGTCTGTTTACGCAGCAGTGATGGATTCAGTAAACAACTGCAAAGGAAAATTGTTTTTCGTCTATGGCCCAGGAGGCACGGGAAAAACATATATTTATAGGACACTGATTTCTAAACTAGGATCTGAGAAACGAATCGTCCTTCCGGTTGCAACTTCAGGCATATCGGCAACACTTTTACCAGGGGGAAGAACTGCTCACTCTCGGTTTAAAGTACCTATAGATCTCCATGAGCATTCTATGTGTGAAATCAAACCAAACACAATCCTCGCAGAATTAGTTCAAGAAGCATCCCTAATTATTTGGGATGAGGCTCCAATGGCACATCGTCATGCTTTTGAAGCATTGGACCGGACGCTAAGAGATATCATGAGTTTTGTCGACCCAACTGCTACGTAGAAACAATTTGGAGGGAAAACAGTTTTGTTAGGTGGAGATTTTCGACAAGTGTTGCCTGTTATCCCGCAAGGCACTAGACAAGACACAGTTTTGGCATCACTCAACAGATCTTATGTATGGGAAAACTGCTACATAGTTGTCCTCTCAAAAAACATGAGAGTGCATGAAGACGAAAAAGAGTTTGCTAAATGGATTTTAGAAGTCGGAAACGGAGAAGCAAAGACAATACCTTCTCTTAAAGAAAACGACCTTGAGAATGACAACATAATTATCGACAAATCGATAATGTTGGCCAAAGGAGGAAACCCATTGGAACATATCCAAAGAGCAACTTTTCCGGACTTGGAAAATTCTTTCCAAAATCGAGAATATCTAGGTGTTCGTGCCATCCTTGCTCCAAGAAATGAGACGGTGGACGAGATAAATGATTTTTTCCTAACAAAAATCAATGGAGACATGAAAGAATATCTCAGTGCTGACACTATTGCTGAAGATGACATCGATGTGGATGGAGTTAATCTTCTATACACAACAGAGTATTNCACAACATAGTATCTAAACGCCCTCAAGTGTTCGGGAATACCAAATCACAGACTTCGTTTGAAACAATATGTTCCGGTCATATTAGTCAGAAACATAAACCAAAAGGAAGGCATGTGCAATGGTACGAGACTCATGATTACACGTTTGGGGGAAAAAATACTCGAAGCAGAGATATTAATAGGAGAAAATGCTGGGAAAAAAGTCTTAATACCAAGGATCGTCATGACGACTGCGGATACAAATTTTCCGTACAAAATGAAAAGAAGGCAATTCCCGATAAGAGTTTGCTATGCGATGACGATAAACAAAAGTCAAGGACAAAGTCTACAAAATGTTGGAATCTATCTACCAAAGCCTGTTTTCAGTCACGGACAACTCTATGTCGCTTTATCGAGGGTCACCTCAAAAAAAGGGTTGCACATCTGGAGTGAAACGACCACCAAAGAAACAATTCCAACAATCAAGAATGTTGTCTATAAAGAAATCTTCAACAACCTCCAATATAGACAATCAGGTATTTTGAATCATTGCATATTACCAGTAATATTTTATGGTTTGAAACTAAAATAAAAAACTAACTAAAATAAAAAAATAAAAATAAAACAGGAGAAGAAGATCATGCGAAAGAAGATAACCGCCAAAAAACTTGAAGATGCTAAAGAAACAACAAAAACTGATACTGCGAAGAAGCTGGCAAAAAACTAAGCATCTATCATTCTTGTAAAAAAAACTTTCGTGCAAAAGTCTATAACATTTTTAGTAAAAAATCATTAATAATTTCAAATACTCTAAAATACATATAAAATTAAAAAAAACAGCCCCGCGACATCGTGCGGGTATCAACCTAGTGAATTTATAACATTAACTAAAATGAACAATAGTACAAAGGCGAAGAATTCAGAGAACCGGAAAAAGTTTGTTAAAATGTTTTTTTTTGTTACTGATCTTTATAAATAAAAGCAAAGCATTGAAATATAAAATATTGTTTAAGATAACAAACTTGTTAACCAAGTGCATTTAGATATGAGAATTGCCCAATAAGAGAAATATTGTTTAAGGACATGCGTGCTAAATTTGGCCAAAAAACTTAATTTAGTGTTAAATATGAGAATTGCCCAATAACATAAATTCCCTTAAATAGTATAATTTTTGGGTTCTCACCCACATCTAGCACACACGACTAAATTTTTCACCTCTAATATTTTTCCATAAGACAATGACTATATTTAGGAAGACTTTCTTGAAATTCTAATAATTAGAAAACTTCTCACGAACCTCTATCAAAACTCCTAAAATTAAGAAGTATATCTATAGTTTCAGAAATACTTTCCTAATATTTAAGAAGAATATCTAAAGTTTCAAAAATACTTTCTAAAAATGCTAGATCTGGAAAATTAGGTCTAGATTTGGCCAAAAAACTTAATTTAGTCTAAATATGTGTGCTAAATATAAAACAAATTTTTTTAAAGTAGAAATTTACAACTATTTGATAAACCTGATATTTNTTAATAAGTATTGGGGGGGGGGGGGTGTATTCAATCAAGCATTGTGAGAGATTTGAATTTTATTAAGTTTTTAGAAGAATTTGGTAAATTAAGGAAGTGGTTGTGATTTGTTATTAAAATCCCACCAAAAACAGTGTGATTTGAATCTTTGTATTTTTAACAAAGAAATTCCACTAAAACATCCAAAGTCACCTAAAATCAACTACTTAAATTATTTCCAATAACAGTGGACTTGAAGATACATTTTTAAATCATTACTCCAATAACACTATATTTTAAAAGGTTTCTTCAAGTTCTTGTTTGAATAACATGGAATTCTAGGATTTCACCCTTAATTTAGTTTTCTTATTTATCATCTATATATCTTTCATATGCCAAGAAAAAGCAAATTCACTCTGATACTAGAACATCCTAACAAACACTCAAACAAGTCAATACGCCCATTCTGTATGAGCTCTTAAACATTAAATCATTTCGCTTTGTAACTGAGGCTCAATCTGGTGATTTTTTTATGTTTTGTAAGAATTGGTTTTCCAATGATAATACATTTTAAAATTGTTGGAGAATTTTTGCAACTTCGGTCTACAAATCTTGTAACATTCGACTGTGGAGGGATTCAAGGTTAGCCAAATCTAGTAAAGTGTAAATTGCTTTATGCAAAACCACTAAATATAATTCGAATCAACTGTCTCTGCGCTGAAAACTTCTTTGATCTTGGAATACTATTGACAATCGGCTTTTAGATCGATCCTGAAGCAAGCATGCATCTCTTGGGAAAAACATAGAGGTCATTCCTTCCATCCCTATTCCAAACGTGGATACCTCCCAGATCAGTCAATGGGATCGGTTCAAAGATCGATCCTAATCTTTTTCAAAGCTAAAAATTGCATTACCTTAGTTTGTTTTTATAGAGATCGAACCCAATTTGTCCCAAATTGATCCAATCTAAAGTTTTGCGTATAAATACAATTTGTTGGCCATTATTAACACTAAGCTACCTAAGCTCTTTTTTCTAGTTTTATGTTTAATATTTCATAAATTTTAGGTGTTTTAGTTGTTTTTAGATCCAAATCAAGTTTGTAAACAATGATCTTACATTTTTTATGCACTTGCCTTATGTTTAAATTTATTCTTAGTTGTTCTTCCCTTGCTCATATTTGATTTCTAATCTTCTTCAAAGTTTTGTTTATTTCTTGTAAAGGTTGGATTTTATTGCATTTACTTAAATTTTTTTTGCGATTAATCATCTAATCTTCTTCTCACTTTAAACATGAATTTTCGACAAACAAGTGATACTTCTTGGGTTTTCATGTATCTTAGTGTGAAAAAACATTAGATCTTGGGAATGGTAGAGTAAGAATGAAACTTGTGTTTGATTGGTGACGTTTAGTGATAAGTAAATCATGATTCTCTATTGATTATGTGTGTTTAGTGTTAGATTGAGAGTAGTTAATTATGTTCTTGTTAATGTTGTCTAGCTAATGAGAATTGACGTTTAAAATGATTAGTGACTAAATGAAATGGCATTTAATGATTGTTATGCTGAATTCTACTTCGCATTGGTAGATCAAGTGTCAGTAGATTTGGTTTAGCAAGTAAAGTTTTTAGCCACGAGAGTGGGATTAGCTTATAATATTCCATTGCCAAAAGATGTTTTTATTGATTAGAAACATGCTAAGTTGATCTACCCTATGGACTAGGTTGTTATGTTGCCTAGTGATTAAAGAAAGTTGATATAAATCTCACTTGCATGATTTGATTGATGACATTCAGGAGTTTGGATTAGTCATTTGTGCATTGTTAATAGAGCTCGAATCATGGAAGTGAGATAACTCGATTGTGAACTTCTTATTCAGAAGATGCATTCTTTATTGCTTTAATCATTAGCTAGCTATGTTTGCATATCCTTTTCTATTGCCATTTTCCAATGTCCATTTCATATTATCTTTGATCTTGCATTGTTTGTTTTGGTTTTACTAATTAGTTACTTGTCTTTACCTTGTGCGTGCTTGTTTGGTTCATTCATTGTATACATATTAGTTTGTTAGGTTTGTTGCATAGTTTCGTAGTTAGTAATATCAATCATCCTCTCACCTATTTATATAGATTAGGAAGTTTATGCATTCCTGGTGGCTAAGTCTCTAGTTCCTTAGAGTTCAACAATTAAATACTATAACATTTTTGTGCACTTGTGGTTTAATGAGTTTTTAATTGATTAAAATCCTTATAATATTAAAACTTGAGTTAATTAATCAACAACTAAAAATCAAGGTCATCACCTTTCAATCACAAAATTTTGTTGTGATGTGCAAAGATAAGAGAAAAATTGAAATTGCCTTTTGATTTTAGTAAATTTGTAAAATAATTTTGGGACATGTCTCATTTAATGGTTTTAGCCTTTGTTTGGCATTATGTTTCAATATTTTGTAGAATTCAGGATAAACAGTTAAAACAGAATTCTTATTTTGAGTAAAAACACACATATAACCTTTGTACAAGTGTAATAAGTATTTATAGCCCTCATCTATTGGTAATTGAAAAGGATCCCAACTATTCAAATGAATAAAACAAAAGGAGAATCCGAATGTTATTCATAGAAGGCAAATACAATTTCTTTTGTTTTTCTAAAGGACGTATTTTACAGAATGAGCTATGATCTCCCTTATTCAAAGATATATTCAAAAATCTTCGAAAGAAGAGGGGCTTTATTGGTGAAGGATGACCAAATCTTTGATGCCAAAATTTTGACTAGATATGAAGAATAGGTGTATGCTTGGGAATTGAGATTGACAACATGACCCACCTAAGCATAGACATTGTTCTTAAGGTTACCCTTTCCAATCATCTATTCCAGAATAAGCTCCTAGAGAAAGAAATAATTGCTTAGTAAGATGTAACAATATTGACAAGATAACATGACTACTATTGAACTATTCCTGGTGAGAACACTAATACTAAGTATATTGAATTTGAACTGAGAACATATAAAACTTACTCAAGTACTAGCTGTTTAGATAAGGAAATAGTTCCATAAATGATTGGCTTGAATACGTGTTCCATCATGAAGAGTAATGATGCGAGGTTTTTTTATCTCTACCGAGATTAAACCCAGACTTAATCAAAAGAGCACAAATAATCTCTTGAAATATAATAACAAGATCGATTCATAAGGAGCAATCACTAACACATTAAATTATGTAGATTCTATGGTGAAGTTAAATCAAGCAATAGGGATTGTTTTTGATCTAATCACAACTAAATCAATATGAAATTTGAGAAGCAAGAAGCTTAAACCCAACAAAGGAAATAAGCAAAGTAAAGTTAAAGATAAAGAAACATGTGGACAATAAGATAGGATGATCAATTAAGAGATGTAAGATGCAAATTAAAGATGCTTGAATCAACAATTAAGAACCATTCAACAACAAGGCACACAATATCAATTAGTCCATTCTCATGATACTAATACATTTAATGACTACTTGATCAAACTAATCTCCCAATAGTAAACAAGAAATCATTAATCACTAAAATCAAGCCCAAATATCAAATAATCACCTTAATAATCTAGTGTCGAACACCTTCTGGGCACAAAAATCAAAAGGTCTAGATTTGAATTTGTCAAATCTAATTTAGCATTATGTACTCTCTTTTTGTTTTTGACGTCACATTATGTACTCTCTAAAATGTGAATTTATATGAATCTAATTCTAAGCATCAACATTCAACATCAAATCAACTATAATCACCCTAACCCATAATTCACACAAGAAGACTACTCACTCATGATGAAAAACATGCAAAAACACATGAAAAAAGCACAATCATGATTGAGTAGAAGACTAAGATAGGGAAGAAACATACTTTTATAAGAACTACTAAAGATTCAACAAAAGTTTTGATCTAGGCAAATAGAGAATTTTAACTTAGACCAAAAGAGGCAACGTACTTCACCATACTCATCACAATATCAACTGACCCCTTTTACATTCAGTTAATCCTTTTCAAATGTGTTCTCACTAATGGGCAAGAAATCCAAATATGTTTAGCTAGAAATAAAAAGGTTAATGTGAAGAAGTTTTTAACGACAGCTTCATTCAAAGTTTTGGGTTGGTTTACTCTCATAAAGCAGTGCAAGACATATGAAAAAATTAAGGTATGAATGAAAAACATATGCATACAAAGCTTTTTCTTTCGCTAAGCATTCTACATGAATCCCATAAATCTCTTACACAACCCAAAATGTTTTTCTTCTTATACTATAAAATACATCTCCAATGCTCTTTTATAGAATATCTTCCATTCGAAATATTTAATCAACCATTACTTTTAGTTTCATTCACTAGAACTCATTTTTTGTGTTTTTTGTATCTTAACTCTAACAATCACTTCATTTTTGATCTACGTAACACAAAATCTTTTGATTCAATCTTTTTTTTGATACTATGGATTTTATTGCTATTTTCATTCAAGGCTAGAGCAAGCTTTTCTTATATACATTTAAGCCAATAGTATTCTCTTATTTCTTCTTCAATCATTTTTATTGTTTCATCATTTTCATTCTTTCACACTTCCATGACCAAATATAGATCAATCCTTTACTTAAACTCATGTTCCCTATTGATTTCAAACACAACAACTCTCAGTTAAATCCCAAACCTGTAAATGATACTAAACAACAACCTCCATATGAATCTAATTAGACTTAAAGCGAGATTAATTCTAAGGAAGTATATATATATTGTCGTTCAACTTCAGTTCACACAAACTTTTTCCCATGTGTGCATCTTTCGAAAGAGACTTCACAATTCAAAAAATTGGGGGTTTAGGGTTTAGGGTTTAGATTTAAGCATTTCAAATCCATAAGTGAGAGTTCTTAAATCTATTTAGCATTTCAAACCCATAAGTGCTTTGAACGATAAATTCCATGGATGAATTTTTAGGATCATTAACAATTGTTCATGCAACATATTAGTACTAGAAAGAGTATTTAATTTCAAGTATTACTAAATCTACTTATAAGGCGGTTTATATCATTACTCTATATGGAAGTAAGACTAAATCGACATGATTTTTTTTGGAATTTTTTTTGGAATTTTCCATATCTTAGCTATTAACAATGAAACACATGAGAATCAAAGGTTTAAAAGAAAAAAAAACAATGAAAGACATCATTAGCTACTAGTCCTTTTTCTATACTTAAATCTCATTGTCTCGGTGTAGATAAAAATCTAAGAGAGGACGACTTTAAACACAAAACAAAGACAAAAAGTGGTATTTAAAATGGTAAGAAAAAAAATACTAACTTGGAGTTATGGATCGAAGCGGACTGTTGGGAGCTCTTGGCCTCGAGATGTTCTTGAAAAAAATTCAATAGGAGTTTCTTGGATTCACCTTCAGCTTCCTTAGAGTCTCTTCTATAAGCTTTCCTTGGTGGTGTTTTGATTGAGTTTGGTACCTAAACACGATAATTAGGCAATGTAAGTTACAATAGATAATTGATAACCGATGATATACTAAGTAAGAGTGTAAACCATAAACCATTTTAGGCACATAAAATCATTACTCATTGGCTTTACTTATTTCTACATAGTAAAATCATTCATCAAACTTAAAACTCTACCATAATTCCAAACCAACTATGCTAAATCAAACTTACCACCATTTGCTAAATTCAAACGCACAAACTCAAATTCAGGCAATGCACTAGTCAGTGACATCTCTAAGTCATGTGCTTAAGTCAAATTAACAATCAACTTAGATAATTTTAATTGGAAAGCATTCTTAAACATTAAGCTGAACTCAAAGAAACCATGAACCACAACTTTCTCTAAATACACTCAAACAAGCAACCCATATCATAATCATAACCTTTAGATTAAACATAAAAATGAATAAAAATAAAGGATACTCATGAGATTGCCTGCACTTGTTTAATATCTTTAAGTTTGACATGGTCTTTCGGTAAATTAGTGGGTGATGGAATGAGATCAACCGACTCTTAACTCCTTTGTCCAATAGCTTGAATATGAGTACATTCTTCATGATTTCTTCCAAACCCTCTTGACATTTATATATCATTTCCTTTGAGATCACTCTCCTAACTATTGTAAAAAGATTATGGGTGCCTTTACATTTGATATCTTGTACTCAACAATCCTATCTTTGTAGAAAATTGAGAGAAGAGAAATCCTTGAAGTGTCATTTGTCCCAAATGATGTCTTTCCATTCTTGACATTAGGTTCTTGGTTGAAAAATAATTGATATAATCATCAAATTTTTTCTCATCATCAACCTCTAGTTATGGATTGCCTTTTCCCTTTTTGCTATGATGACTCTTTGGTTTCTTAACCATACCAAGAAAAGCTTCTTTATATTATTCTTCATTGACATCTGTCTGAAAAAATCATTTAAAACCTTCACTTGGATCAAGCTCTTTCGTTGGTTCATCTCCCATCCTTTGAGTAGAGATTTTTCCCATAATATTCATCATAAGTACTAACCATCTCGTAGGACTTGTTGGGATCAATACTGGTGAGAATAATCTCCTTAGCTTTGACGGCTATCTTGGTCTCTATGGTCTCTCGTATGACTTGTTGGGATCAATAGTACCCTTTATCTCTCCAATAACAAAGTCAATTGGCACTATACAATCTTCAATACTCAATGGATAGTCTTCAAGCTTTCCCATTGGTTGCTTGATCAAATAATCACCAAAAGCAATAAGAGATGTTCGCTTGATCAAGTCTCTGATATCATACTTTCTAATTATGTCAAGAGAACTCTCCTTCACGCGCGTTCCGTTGTCCACCTAGACTTATTTTTGTGTTTTTGTTCTAACAAATATGGGACCATAAACTTCCTATGATTCTTTAGTTTAGGAAGATTCTTGTCTTCCTTTGTAGGAGGTAGTACACTATTCTTCCTCATTATCTCCATATTTTTCACCCTCTTGGCAATAAGATCCTTAAGCATTTTCTCCAACTTTAGGTTCCCTTTTACAGTCTCCCATGGTTTAGGATCTAAAGGAAGTGGATAAGCTTTATAGTACTTTTTATAGCTTTCTTCAATGAGATTCTTCTTGAATATTGGGTAAAAGAAAGTGGAGGCACATATGGTGGTATTTCTAAGTCGAGATTCATCTTTGTTGTTGTGTCATTATTCATGTGATCTATTCCCTTCTCCATGAGTTCTTCTTCTTTATTTGAAAGTTCATGACCAACTTTCGAGCTTTTCTTTGCTACTTGAGTACTAGATACAATCAAAACTTTCTCACAAGTATCCTCAACAAGATTAACATTCAAAATTCTTCCTCCATGTCTTTTGACACAATCCTCTTTATCATCTTGACCAAATAGTTTTTGAAGTTTTATTATAAACATCTTGATATCAACCAAGAAATTTTCTTTCTCATAATCATCTTATTCTTCAATGGTATTACAATAACCTTTTGGATAAAATTCAGGGGTATCCATGAAGATTTCTTCCTCGTAACTTGTAAAGGAGGACATCCTTTGTGCTATCTTCTTTTCAATCTCTATGACACAGGATCTAAAACCTTCAAACTTAACATGTAGCTCATCTATAGAAATTTCTACCTTGTTATTGATTTCCTCCATGTTGTTGTTCAACTCATTATTCACTCGGTTTTGTCCTTCCAAAATTCGTTTGATCAAGAGCAGTTTCTCATCATCTAAGGGTGGTGGATTTATGGAGACCAAACTATGGCAGGCTGCCATTGAATTCAAAGATATACGATTGGGGTATGAATGTTTCCCCAATTTGTTGTTTCTGTAATCAGAGGGATGAAACGTGTGATCACTTGTTCCTTTAATGTGAATCTGCTCAAGAAATATGGAGTAACTTGCTGTCAAGATTAAGCCATGGCTCTGGAATGTTTGGAACTTGGGATACTCTTATAGCATGGCTCCTTGGATCTTCTCCAGGTACCCCAAATACATTGAAGAGAATCACTGCCCAATCATCTCTCTATCATATTTGAAGGGAACAGAACACAAGAGTTCATGCATGTCCTCCTACACCGCTAGGGGGAGTTATTTAAGCTTATCGACCGAAATGTGCGTGACACTTTATTGGCCCATAGATTAAGGAAGAACTGCAAAATCTGCTCTCGAAGTGGTTTGCTTACCAATGAATTCTATCTAGCCTCTTAGTTCCAATAGTTTTAGAAGGCTTTTAAATTTTTTTTGAGCTTATAAAACTACTTGCTTAAAGCTTTTGTACTAACAACCCCATTTCATTGAAAATAAAAACTTATATTTTATCAAAAAAATTCAATAAGGGTGGTGGATTAAATATACATCCTTTTTTGTGAGCTTGATCCTTGCTTGTTGAAGTTCTCAATTTATGGAAAGTCTCATTGCCTTTTACATTGATGATTAACTATGTAGCATTGTTGTTGTGGCTTGGAGATGAGAAAACTATCTTTGTTTCAAAAATTGTAAGGCTCATAGTTTGGTTATGGTCTTTGGTAGTGACTTTGGAGCATGGTCCCTTGACTAGTTTGGATCAAAGTGTTAAACATCGCCGACAAGAGTTGAAAATTTCCAAAGATTGATGTTCTTAAAGCCATCTCCTTCCTCTCCTCTTGTTTTAATACCTTAAAAAGAAGATAACTTAACACAAAATTAGTAACAAACAACAAAAAAATGTTTTAGTCTCAATAAGAGTTTAAAATTTAATGGCTAGTAATATTGTTCCTCGGCAATGGAGGCAGATATTGACACGAGGTTTTCTTATCTCTACCGAGGTTAAATCCGGACTGAACTGCAAGAGCACGAATAGTTTCTTGAAGAATAATAACATGATCCATTCACATGCAGAAAACACTAATATATAAGCTATGTAGATTCTATGGTTAAGCTAAATAAAGCAATTGAGATTGTTTTTTAATTTAACCACTCTTAAAGCAATATGAAATTAAAGAAACAAGAAACTCAAACCCAACTAAGGATATAAGCAAAGTAAAGTTAAAGATAAAGAAACATGTGGACAATAAGAAAGGATGATCAATTAAGAGATGTAAGATGCAAATTAAAGATGCTAAAATAAAAAATTAAGAACATTCAACGACAAGTCACACAAGATCATTAGTCAATTTCCATGATACTAATCCATTTAATGACTACTTAATAAAACTAATCTCCCGATAGTAATCATGAAATCATTAATCACTAAAAAGTCAAGAACAAATGTCAACTAATCACCTTAATCAACTATTCTCATAGGCTAAGCATGAAGTGCACATTTAGAGTTCTCTTAAGCATTTTTTCGAACACTTTCTGGGCACAAAATCCTAAAGGTCTAAATTTGGATTTGCCAAATGTAATATAGCATTATGTACTCTCTAAAATGTGAATTCATATGAATATAATCCTAAGCATCAACAACCAACATCAAAGAATCCATAATCTCCCTTACCCATAATCCATATATGAAGATTATTCACTCATGATGAAAATATACGCACAACTTATGAAACATGAATAATCATGATTGAGAAGAAGATTAACATAAGAAAAAGCAAATTTTTATAAAAAACTACTAAAGATTCAACAATGGATTTTATCTAGCAAAAATATTTGAAACCTATGTTAAAATATGGCTATATTGTATTTGAAGGCATAGTGGTCGAACTGGGTCGACCTGAGAAAAACCGGGTCGGATCCCAAATTTTTTGGAAATCTTCAAGAAACCATTAGCATGAGATTCGAAGGCGTGGACCTACATCAGAGAAAGCCGAATCCTTTCCTTTCTCGCGGCTCACCTGGCAGGCAGACATGGACTTCTAGCGCTGACCTCCAAGTGCTTTTTCCCCGTGGATCTGCTAGGAGGCAGTTGCATACCTCCAGCAGGGACCTTCAACTTTCTTGTTTCTACTTTTCCTCTCGATGATTCTTCCTTCAATCCCAATTTTGATTCGTTGAGCTTCTTTCGTTAGATTATTTCCAAGTACCTTATATATAGTAGAAAGAAGAGAAATGCAATGCAATATGCTTGATATAACTCTAAAATGATCAGAACAATTTAATCGAGAATTAAACTAAGACTAAACATACTAAATAAGTTAAACTGAGACAAAAACTACGAGAAATCTACTCCGAAAATCATGGAACTTATACAAATATCAAGTTATAGATGTGTTATTTATTCAGTCCTAAGAAAAAAAATTAAATCATAAAAGAGATGACAATTACCTCAATATCTATAAAAAACATTTGCATTAAAAGTAAGGATGGTAATGATTCCCGTAAATAAAACTAAATGAGATTGTGTGGGCTTGGCCTCACTCAGCTTTCGTAATGGGCCATAGTGGGTGGTCTTATTACAAACAAGAAGAAGAGAGAAGCATATGGGCTTAACAAGTCCATCAGTTTGTTTTGGTTGTTGTAACAACCAAATAACAGATTCTGTTAAGGGAGAGAGAGACAAAGAGCATAAGGAGGAATCTATAAAAGGATGGTGTGATCGAGAGAGAGAAGGGATATCATCTTCATCATCTTCTATAAGTTTTCTTCTTATCTCTTGTGCTAAAACCTCTCTTTCTTTTGGATCTTGTGGATCCTTCTTGTAACCATCAATCTTTTTGTAATCACCAAGAGAAATAGTGGATTGAGAGCTAGAGTCTCTCACGAGATGTACCAGAAAGTTTCTGGGAACTCGTTAAAATCTCTTGCGTTCATAGCATAGAAAGATATAATCAAGAACATAGTAAAGATCAAATCGAAGCAATCATACGATCAAAACCTCAACAGAGATGAAAAACGAATGGTACCTGAAGATGATGGTGTGCAAGTAATAATGTTTGTGATGCATGTCAATTTTTCACCCAAAAGGATATTACAACTGCAAGAGCACACGGTAGTTGCAATACTTCAAGTATCGAATCCGCAAGGACTTGGAATTTACACTACAAATCTCAAGATTGATTTGAGCTAAAACAGAAAATAAAATGGGTTGATGCATGAAATAAGAAATGACAACAACATATAGTAATAAAAGAGATTGTAAATTAATTGAGAAAATCATTAGGCAAATGGGGAATACATATTGAACCATGCATCAAAGAAACCACAATTATCTAGGGATTAAAATTTAAAAAAATTTAGAACTCGAAAACACTATATAGATACTCTCCACTTTTGATGCTCATGATTCTATGCTTAATAACTCAAGGGACTCAGCTTTCACATGGTCTTTGCAGAAGCTAAATATGTATCAAATTAAGAATAAGTTTTGATAAGTTCACTATGCCAAGGAGAAATACTTCGAAGCTTCCATGCAACTTAACTTGTCAAAGATTAATTTCAAGTGATTTAACAAACTTTTGGAATGTAAATTTACCTATGATTATACTGTTTAATACATAGTAAAGCAATCATGCATTATAATCAACTGAGACAAAGAAAATATGAATCCCTAAACAAACACTTGACAACTTATGGTGACATGATATCTTTAAAAAACCTAAAACCTAACAAATGAATTACTCAGACATGGAGCACGAAACACATCAACAATGAATCAACGAAAACATCATGTTTTGAGAGTAAGTGTTTAGAAATATTCTCTATAACAAAGTACAAATCGAGATCTTCTCCAAAGAAGTGCTTAAAATTGAAGAACAAAGAAAAATCTCAAAGCTTTAAGATGAATTTGACGACTGATCTAAAAATTGTGGCTCTTTTATCCCTAGAGGCCTCACTGGTTAAGTAGGTTTTCACGGAATCAAAATCGGTTTTCTTAACCAAAAGATATCAAATGATTTCTGTCTCTGACCAGAAACCTCTTTTCCACCGGTGTGGCCTAAAATGACCTCCAAACTGGTGGAGATATGCACGCAACCCGATGAGAATGATCATGTGCTAATCCTGCTTCATTTCTGAGGCTGACTGACATATATCCGGTCAATTGTATATACCTTCTCTATCCTAATTCGAAATGAGTTCAAACTACTTGCTTTTGAAGGCTAACTGAATTCTTGTGTCAAAACTTTAGCTCAATCCAATGAAGGCATGACCTCCGTTCAAGTTGATCTTTCTGACGCTGATAATCTGTCCAGATTTTTAAGATGCAAAACTCTAGCGTTTGAGCTTTCGTCTTCATGATTTTTCCTTGAAACTTGACTTCAAATATAAATGAGGTCAATTTAGCACGTTTCTCCATCATTTTTTTTTATGTTTTGACCTGTTTAGTCCCTAAAATTACAAATACTAGAAAACTACCTCTAAAGGTCAAATAGACGTTAAAACCTGCAAATAAATAATTAAAATCAAACTAAATATGAAAAATTATTACTTTTATTAACTCCCTCCGACTTATATTATTTCTTTTCCTCAAGCAAAAAAAAACCCAAGAACGAAAAGGAGGTTTGAAAAGGCGGAAACTTACCTTTTTCGTTTCCAACATTGTCACGGAGTCCTATCAGTTATCTTCATACATCAACAGCCACATACAAAGATTAACTTTCACTTACTTCACTTTTTTTAGAAACCATCCCGATTTAAGAAAAAATCACAAGAGAAAATGATATCTCTACTAGCTCCTTATTTATCTAAGGTGTGGCCTTCACAGAAGGAATATCGATCAGAGAACAAATGGCTCACACTCAATCAAGTTCCTAGACATATTAAACCTTCGTAAAGCTTTAGCCACATTCTATTTTTAATGTTTTTGAGGATGACTTTTCCCTACTTTCCAAGGGTATCATTTTATTTTTTTTATTAACCTCTTAGCGATTTTCCTTTTTTTTTAAAGTATCTTTTCTTTTTCTATCGATCTCTTTTTCTCTTTTTTCTTTCTTTCTTTATTTTTAAGTGAAGCAAAAGTTGAATAAGTCTCGATGAGTCTAAGGGTTCAAAACTTTTGTTTAGAATAGTTGCCTCTTTACTCATTTTATCGAACCTTGAATCCATATTAAATGAAAGAAATGGTAAAATGGATAGAATTCAAAAGCAAATTTTAGTACTAGGCCTAAAAGAGGAGTCTATCCAGAGTATACAAAGCCCCAATACGAGAATATAAGTTCATTTTATGGTGGAGCCAACATTGAAAATTCAAATCCTAAAATATTATGGTTGTCCCGGTAGATCGATCCACTAAAAGGTTTCTTTTTAGTAAAACTTACAGTCAATAACAAATGTATCAGAAACATGAAAGTTAGCGTAAGAAAATATTGCAGTAACATTTGATAATAGTTTCCAAAATTTTTTAACTCAATAAAACTGAAAAATGACTAAAGAAAAACAAAAAGTACATAAGAGAATAGAAAAGACGTTAGTAAAGGATAAACCCCCAGACTTACCATGCACTATCTTCCTGAAAAAGCAATCAACAGTAAGGATGATGATAACACTATTATTTTATCGATTTTAGTTGGATTTTTACGTATTTATTTACAGGTTTTTAATGTTTTTTCGACTTCTAGAGGTAGTTTTCTCTTATTTGTGATTTTATGGACTAGTCAGGTTAAATCATCAAAAAGTAGGTATGACCACGGTTACGGTTACTACGGTTAAGGTTGATTAACCACCGGTTACGGTTAGAAAAAATGCTTAACCTTAACCTTAACCATTTAATATACGGTTAAAATGTTTACGGTTAAATACGGTTACGGTTAGATACGGTTACGGTTATCTGTAATTAAAATACGGTTAATAATTTTAGTTATTATTATATTTAAAAAAGTATTTTGATAAGATAAATAAAATTAATTAACTTAATAATAATTATTATATCAAAAATATGTTTTGCTACATATTTATACATTAAAACAAATATTAAATCCAATGAAAATATTTGTTTTATTTTTCCACATTAAAAAAAAAATTGGAGTTCTTATTAAGATTTGTTGGTTTTGTTTTGGTTAAATTGGAGTTATTCAATTATGTAAATATTTAATTACAAATAATTTTGCTAAATATCTAAAATGAAAATTTTTTTCCTTTTGTTTTTTTTTATCATCTCTATCAAGTAACTTTTTTTTTTTTTGGTGGATAGTGAACATTTGATAGACAAGTATTGTTAGAAGTTTTTGCTGGATTTTGGATGGGAAAGAGGAAATCTACGTCAAATACATTATGAAGATAGAAGTGAAAGCAATTTACTTTGAAATATTTTTACTTTTTTAAATGAATAAATTTGAATTTTGATTTTCTTTTAATAAGATGAATAAATATGTGTATGTATATATAAGTCTTTTTTTTAAAACGATTACGGTTACAATTTTACGGTTTATTTCATGGTTAACCAACGGTTTAAATACGGTTACGGTTAATTAACGGTTATGGTTAAAAATTCCGTTTAACCATAACTAATATATCTTTACGGTTGACGGTTACGGTTGTAACCGTTCCGAACGGTTACGGTCTGGTTACGGTTTAAAAACGTAACGGTTACGGTCCGAAATACGGTTACGGTTAGGTTTTGGCCAAGCCTATCAAAAAGGATGGAGAAACGTGCTAATTGGAACTCATACATATTACCAAGAAAGTTTCATTGACGGACCATGAAGATAATGACTCAAACACTTGAGTTTGACATTTTACCAATCTGGACATATTCTTAGCGTCAGAAAGATTGCATGAACGAAGGTCTTTTCTTCATTGGATTGAGCTAGAATTTGGTCAGAGGTTGGAAGTTTGAGTTAGATTTTATATGCAAGTGGTTTGAAGTCATTTGGAGCTGTGACCAAGGAGTTATAGCTAATTAAGTGAAGATACATCAATTTGTCTCGGAAAGGAAGCAAGTGGAGGAACATTTGAAGCTATGACCGGGTGATGGAATTGCCACCACCGGCCGAGTGCTCATTTTTGGCCCACTTCAGTCACAGAGACAATTTGTGATCAAAGACATATTTCAAGTTATAACTTTCGGTTCGCTAACCGAATTTGATTTCGCAAGAACCGACATAAGGACGCCCTAGGAAACCCTATTATTATAAATAAGTTTTTTTTTGCCTTTAGAAAGAGAGAGCCACAAAAGTTTATAGAGAGTTACAAGCCATCAAAAGATTTGAGAGATCTTTTCTTTTGTTCTTCAAGTTTCGAAGTGTTCTTGAGAGAGATCCATTCTATACTTTGTCATAGAGAAGATTTCTTTAGTCTTGATCTATTTAATAATGTTTTTCTCATTGATAGCTTGCTGTTTTTCGTGTTTCATGTTTGAGTAGTACATTAGTTAGGTTTGTAGGCTTCTGAAAGAGATCATGTATTCATGAGATGCTAGTATTTGATTAGGGATTCATATAGTCTTTATCTCGATTGATCTTTATGCATGTTTACTCTATTTGCGCATCTAGTAGTCTGTACATAGGTAGATTTACATTCCAAAAGCTTGTTAAATTACTTGAACCAAATCCTTGACAAGATGAGTTTGAGGAGGCTTCAAAAGTATATCGTCTTGGCTCAGTGAACTTATCGAAACCTGTGTCTATTTAATGCATGCTAATTATTTTAATACCATTCGAAAGTTTACGTTCTTTGATAATTAGTATAGAATCCCGGACCTCGAAAGTGGAGAGGATCTAAATTAGTGTTTTCGAGTTCTAGTCGTTTCTTAATTCTCATCCCTAAACAAATCAGTTTTCTCTATGATGCATGATTCTCTGCGAATGTCCTATATGCCTAACGCTTTTTCTCATTGATTTACATCATTTTAATAATTTTTAGTCGCTGTCTTTTACTTTTAAACTCACCAAAAAACTATTTTATTTTCCGTTTTAGCTTAAATTAATTATGAAATTCTTAGTGTAAGATCTTAGTCCTCGTGGGATCGATAACCTGAAGTACAACATCTACGCTGTGCACTTACAGTAGTAGTGTATTTTTGGTGAAACTTGACACGCTATCAAGCTTTCTGGTGCCATTGCCTGGGAGTTTATTTGTTACCTACAAAATTTACTTTTTTTGTTGACTTTAGTCTAGAACGCTTTTATTTTCAGTTTTTACTTTTTTCGTTTTTTTCCTTTTCAGGTTTTATGCAAAGAAGACCTTCTTTGGACGATCCATCTACAGCCAATCCTCCCATTGACATCATTGAATGTACCTTACAGAGACAAAAGAGAAAAAGATTAGCTGCTATGGAAATCCGAACAAGAATCCTCCTCATGGACATCCACATCTTGTGAACAATCAAACCATTCTAACTGAACAAGGAGAAAGAGCTGCTGGCAATGGACTTGCCATCGCCCCTGCTTTCCTTCTTCCACCTCAGACCAACTTACCTACTGCTGTAGGACTTCAAGGAGTCAAAGGAAACCCACAAAAACCTCTTGGTGTTGCCCCATTCCACAAAACCAACCAGGAAGAGGAAACGCACATGTTCGAGTGTATAACCCACAACAAATTCAACCTGGGAATTTAGTTGGATTTTAGCAACTCCCACAATTACTTCAATCCTTGATTAACCAAGGTTTAACTCAGAATCATACCCCTTAAGGATGAGCTCAATAGAATCAGCCTCGCCATCCTCAAACGATTGGAGATTTCGATTCTTCTGATGCATTCTTCTTGGATACGAATCCAATTCGTCCCCCTTAGCCTCAAAGGAATGATTTTGAGATTAAACCTCATATCATAGCCTTGGTGAAACAAAATCAATTCCATGGAATGTCGACAGAACATCCACTTGACTATATCAGCACCTTTGAAGAGATATGCAGTACTACGCGTACAAATGGAGTTCCACCGGACTACTTTAAGTGTAAGCTCTTTACATTCTCACTGAATGATAAGGCTATTAGATGGATGAAGTCACTGCCACCAAATTCCATCACTACTTAGGATGAATACAAATGTGCATTTTTGAACCAATTCTACACTACGTAGAGATCGAGCTCCATTTAAAGCAAAATCTCTGGTTTTCAGCAAGGACCTACATAATCCTTTTATGAAACATTAGAAAGGCTCAAGGAGTACACATGGACTTCCCAAACCATGGTTTCTCTGAAGGAAATCTATGGAACATCTTCTACAATGATATCGACCTTAAGTACAAGCTTTCTCTAGACAGAGCTAGAAACAAGAGCTTTATGACTAAATCCATGCCTGAAGCCAAGCTTTTGATCGAGAACCTAGCTGTTAGTGATGCCAATAGTGGTCATTTCTATGATAGAAAAGTATGTGGGTCAAATCATTTAACAGAAGCCGCGCAAATTTCTGAGATAAAGACGATGATTTCTCAACTGCTAAAAGATAGACAAGGAGTACATGCTGTCGAGACCATTGGAGACGCCAACAAGACTCTAAATATGGAGTATTTAGAAGATGGAATAGAGGAGAATGAGGAAGAAGTGAACTACATTGGTCTAAATTTTGGAAACAAGGGATACAACCAAGGATACCGAAATAACTCAAATCTGTCCTAACGAAACAATAATGTAGAGAACCCTTAAGATCAGTACTATCCACCTCAAAACGCCCAACAAGGAGTTTCCTATCAGCCTAAGCAACAACCTTTTAACAAAGGAATGTACCAAGTGAAGCAACTATTCACTTATCCTCAAGCCAATGCATCGAATCTGCAGGAGAGCAAACTTGAGGCAATGCTGAAGCAAATCTCTCAAGAGATGAAACAAAGCCAAAAGTAGGTTAATGAGAGGCTGGAAAACGTCTACAATGAGCTTACAACGAAGTATGAAGCCATTGTTACTGATAACAGCAATATTTTATCATTTTTCCTATAGATTTTAGTTTGTTTTCTTATTTTTTTACGCAACTTTATGCATGTAAAGGTATTTTTCGTGTATTTGTAATGTTTTGAGTCATTTCTGGTCAAACTATGCATTTTGGAGCATTATGAAGCTAATTGGAGCAAAAATTAATTTCTAGGCAGTTTCTTAGCATCAGAAAGATCATCCAAGATGAAGGTCTTTCAACCGTTAGATTTTGATAAAATTTGGATAGGATCTAGAAAATTTAGTTAGATTTCATATGGAAGTGGTTTCACATCATTTGAAGCAATGGATCGAGAGTTATACAAAGTAAACTGAAGACTGATCCTGCTGGCTTGCGAATGAAGGATGCGTAGGAAGGATAAAACTAAATGATCAAGACTTTTTTTTTCTGTCAAGGCTTTCACAAGACCAAAATGGATTTCTTATAAGTGTATTCAAACCCAAGAATTCAAGTGAAAACCCTTCTACAAGAAGCCAAAATTGAAAGGCATTAAAGGCCCGATTTTAACCTAAATGACCTAAAGTTGGTCAAAGGCTATTTATACCTTTTTTTAACCTTTAGGTTTCTTAAAGTTGCATTTTTTTAGGTTGTATTAGAAGCTTAAGAAGGCAGAGACGAGCCTTTTGGGGTCGTGCCCTTCCCATCTCAAAGACTTCATTGTTTCTTCATCGTTTGATCAATAAAACTCGGTTTCATCGTTCTTCTCTATCTCTTATTGATTTAATGCTTACTTATCTTTGTTGATGCGTGTTTTACATGTTGATCTAGAATATTTTTCTAGTTATACAATAGGTGATCACGAGTTTATAATCTTGTATGTTTAGGGATTCAAATCTATTAGGGTTTATCATTAACGTTATCACATTTGCTCGTATTCAATGCTATCTCACTTCCTAGGCCAGTAGGTGAGTAGATCTATACTGGTATCTATTCCAAAAGCTTGTATTACCTTTGGAACTAGGATTTGGTGAACAATTCTATCTAGGATTCGAAAGTATATCGATTTAGAATTGTGAACAATCAATCATACACACATAGTTAATGCATCCTCTATAAGAACCTGCAAAAGTTTAGTCCCTTGGTTGTTAATTAGTATAGTGCCCCGAACCTCAAAAGTAGAGAGGTTGTGTTCTATACCTAGGATAAAATATCACCCAAAAATAGAACCTTTGCATGCTAGTTTACGTTCTGTACGATCTTCTATTTGTTTAACGTTTATCTTTCATTGATATTTTCTTTCCTTTTACATTCTTTTTTGTTTCTTTATTTCATTTAAAACCAAAAACAAAACCTCCTTTGTTTCTTCTTAGCTAATTCGATAGTCCATATATCCTTAGTGCACTTCTCGTCCTTGTGAGATCGATACCTGAAGTACTATAACTACATTGTGCACTTGCAGCTGTAGTGTCGTTTTTGGGTGAAACTTGACACACATCAATTACTCATGTCCAAAATCTTGAAGTTCAAATCACTCAAACGAGTGAAGCTGTCAAGAAACAGGAAAACCTAGCGAAATCCTTTTGCAAGGTCGTCAACTTAAGTGAAGCTATGGAGTTCGTGCCTACTGTTAAAAAACCTCTTCAAGACCTCAATTTGAAGGGAGATCACCTCTGAATCGTTTACCAAATGAATCTAATAGAGCATATAAGTAGAGACTCAAGACTATTCCTTTAGAGAAGATCCAATGCCCAAGAAAGTTCATCATTCCTTGGTAAATAAATAAAGTTAGGATTGATGATTGCTTATGTGATACTAAAGCTAATGTGAATATGATGTCACTAAACATGACTCTGGACTTAGGGCTCTCAAACTTCTGGCCATCTCGAATCTCTATCGAGTATGCTGATATGTCTACATCCACAACGTATGGATTTTTGCCGGATGTTTTGCTTGAAGTAGAAGGATTTCTCATACCTACTGACTTTCAAATCATCTTTACTAAACGAGGGAAGACAAATCCACTGATCCTTGGCTCCCAATTCTTAGCTACTGCTAGAGCAATTTTAGATTTCTCGAATAAAAGGATTTGCTTAGCAAGAGTGAACAAGCAAGTCTATTACCCTGCTGTGAGCTACAACTCCAGAAAAATGAAGCTGTTTTGGAGGATAAGAAGATTATTTTAGACACTGGAGATAGTCACAAAACACAACAAGTCTCAAAGAAAGAAGCTACATCCATCAAAACGCCAATTCCTTCAAAACCGGAGAAAATGGATGGAAAAAGAGACTCTTATGTCATCGAGGTAAAAACTAACCCTTTATTGGACAGGGATGAAGAAGAGGAAGTGGTCTACAAGTTACCTTTGTCCTATGCCGAAGTTAAGATCCGGATCCCCATTGATCTTGATTTGAAGAACGATGAAGTCTACAAAAAGAAGCTCGAGAACACTCTTAAGCTATTCCCGAAGGCAATTGTAATCTATGGAGCTATTGGAGGCACGCTTGATGATCTTAAATCATCCTCTACACCACCAATTCCAGAGACTCAAGAAGCTAAAGGAACTACAATTCCTTTAGTGGAAACCGATCACACCTAAAAAGTGAAAGGAGTCGAGCTAATGGCTCAAAACAAGCGCTTTGTGGTAGGCAACGATAAAATAATTTTTAGGACTTATTTAGATGCCCAATAGTTAGTTTTTCTTATTGCAGATTTTAGAAAATCAAGAAAAATACAAAAAATCAAACTCAAGAACAAACCTGAAAGTTGTTGTGACTGGGTGTCGACTGCCAAAATATAGGAGTGTGCCACAGTATTGCAGTCGACCGGTGTCAGGAGCAAAATGCCTCAAAATTAGTTTTTCAATTTTGGCAAGAAAGCAGATCTAAATCGTCTAAACCATCTCCTGAACCATTCCAAACATTCATTCTACATTGGAGAAGGATATTAAAGACCGCCAATCAAGCTAAATACTCAGAATAAAAATTCTTGGAATAAAGTGATGATATCATGAGGAACCAAGATGAATAAGCTTGAGAAATGCCATCATTCAATCATACAGAAGCACTAAGAGTTATCCCAGAGAGCCTTAAATAGTACCAAAAGAGGTAAACAAACCCCGAACTTCATTCATTATTAACTAACACTATATGACAAGTGAGATGTCCGAGAGAAAATGACCTTGGAACGGTCAAAATTAAAAATTGCTCGGACAAGTATCTTAACGAAAGGAAACATGGAGATGTTAAGTATCCGCCAAGCAAATCAACTCAAACCATCAAAGATGCCCAAGCAAAGTGACCGTTATGAACAAAACAACACAATTAGAATTTTGATTTTTCAAATTTTAATTTTTGGCTAACATTACGTCTTGCCAGCTAGCCAATGAGCTTGACTAAGCCAAAAGTGACATTTTCAGATAAGAATCAGATTGGCATACTAAAAATTCATCATGAAACCTTAAAAATTCGAGCAACAATTACCAGCTATCCAAACAAGTTCTGAATCCGGCCAAAAAGATGTTTCAAGGACTTAAGAATGCCTAAATGGTCGTATCTCCTTTCAGGAAAATCATTCGTCAAAAATGTTTAAAAACATTTTGGTACTAAAAAAACGTCTTTGAACACTAACCGACCGTCCGTAATTCAAAACGACCGATTGGAACGCTAAACGACCAAGGAAAAATACAATATGGTCGAGAACACGTCCTGACCAGCTGCCAAATGCTCTAGGACCAGCGTGTGTCATGTCAGGACATGCGACCGCTATCCAAGGACGTGTGCCTTGACCTCATGCCTTTGCTGGAGCTCCACGACCGGTCGGCGTGGCTCCTAGGACCGGATTTTGCTAAGAAAAGGCTCGCGGCCGGTCAAGCGGCCGTAAGGCCTGTCCGTGACGTTTCCTGACCGACCAGTCCAAAGGTAAGTAATTTTAAGTTTTAATTTTTGTTCCCAAAACCCATTTTTACAAAAATAAATCAATTTCCCCTAAAATACTAAACCAAATTCTAAAGAAAAGGAAAAAAAAACAAGGTTTTGGTTTTCACTTTAGTAATTTTGGATCTAAAACTCTTAAAACTTCATCTCTTTCTCTTTAACAAGTCTTAGAACCGTAAAGAACAAAACCTCAAAACCTTAAATCCTTTGTTCTTCTACTAAATTTAAATTGATTTCCATTGAAGAATTCCATTCCTTTCATCATTTGAGCATCAAGGTATGTTTTTAAACTCTCTTTCTCGTAAAGTTACAAGTTTTGAGATTTTATAAATTCCTTAGATGTGGGTTTTCTTAGCTTGATTCGTAGAGGTTTCCTTTAGAAAGCCTTGTTGGGTTCATGGATTACACTAAGAACATGTTAAATAGCTTTGTTTTCACTAAATTTTGAAACTTTAAATTTTGAATTTTGGAAGCATAGAAAAATCCAAAATTTGGTGTTTAGATTTGATAAATTTGCTTGTTCTACAATTATTTCTTTATGTATAACTATAATATGCTAGTTATTTTGCATCATTTGATCACAAAATTTAAATTTTTGGTGATAATTTTTGGCTTAATATGTTGAATCCGAAAATTACTTTGAGTTTTGAGAAATTTGAGTTCTTACTTGTTTGATGTTTTTGATTTGTTTCTATATCATTTAGATGTTTCTTTGCTATTACAAATTGCTTACGAACATATATGGATTCTCTTTGAAGTTTTCAAAAGACTCATATTCTCTTTGAGTTTTGATTTTTAGGATATTCAACAATGGATAATGAGGAGAATGTGAGGAAATCAACAAGGATAACTATCCAAAAGGAACGAGCTTTGAAGATTCAAGAGCCAAGAAATTCTTCTAAACCCAAAAACTCCAAGAAGTTGAAAACATCTACTAAGAAGGATTCAAAAAAGGTAACAAATAAGCATGGAAAGGATATAGCTAGTGAGAGTAAAGCTACTTTGAGTGATGAATCAGTTGAGAATGGAGAAGAGACACAAGGAGAAGAGATGGTTATTTTTCCGGTTTCTCAAATCATAAATGATGTACCAAAGTCTCCACCACCAAAGAAGCAAAGAAAATGTAGAGCTAAAGGACTTAAGCTCACTGTTTTGGCACCTATGGAACCAAGAAGAAGAGTTAATGGACCAAGTTTGGATCCAAATTTTGATTATGGGGCAGCCCTTGCAACCATAAAGGTTCAAGCTCCATTGAAGAATCACTTGCCAACACTTGATTCTTTAGGATTGACAAAAGATGACACTTGGTTCTTCGATGCTTTGAAGTTGAGAGATTTTGTAGAGATTTCTTTCCCGGTCTATGAGGAGCTTACCAAGGAGTTCCTTAGCACTATTGAGCTCTCATATCCCAAGGAAAAACGAGCTAAGGCTCAAAATGGAGTTCTCACTTTCTCGATTATAGGTACCTCGTACTCTTTGATTATTGGTGAGTAGTGTGAGATTTTGCACTTGGAATGTTTAGATGAAGCCAAGTTTAGCTCGGATCATGCGGCCTACACCGTTTGGGATCGATTTTCTCATGAAACACTTAGGCCCGGGCATTCGAAGGAGGCCAAAATTGGACATCCAGTGGTTCGGTATGTGCATAGGCTAATTTCGCAGAGAATCTTTAGTAGGACCGAGTAGAGCTCAGTACTTAGAGATGAGTTCTTCATCCTCATATCTCCTTTGGTTGCTAGTCCTCAGAGAACCAACTATGGCGTTCTCATTGTTAGGAGGATGATAGATGTGAAGCATGAGGTTGCCAAGGAGAGTAGAGCCTAGATATAGGTCTCATTTTGGAGAGATCATCACTGCCATCCTCACTTCTAGAGGAGTAGACTTGAGTGTTGAGGCACTTATGGGTTGCAGTGGATCGCTGGATCTTTCAGCACTCTCAAGATCTTGCTACCTTGCGGGATGGATTCACGGTACTGAGACCTTCGCCTACCAGTTAATGCCTCTTCATGACACAGAGCCAGCTTGCTACATTCTTCCTTGCTCGTCACTTCTATGCAGCGCACTTGCAACTGTACTGTCTTTGTGGGTGAAACTTAACACGCTATTAGATGACATAATCAACAAAAGAAAAGCAAAATAAAAATGAAATAAAAAAGACAGAGACTCGAACAATGACACCTGATAAAAGACTCAAAAATTTGGTGAGTGTGAAGAACTAATGGGACATACCCTCTTTTGGGCTTGGGTGACGGTGGGTGAATCCTCTGGTAAATGGTTTCTTACCACGTCATCTGAATCCTGATCATGAACATTTATAGGGATGTATCCTACATGTACTGAAAGGTTTTTCAAACAGTGTCAGATGTGTAGGCAATGTCCTGCCTAAGGCCAAAGACTAAAAAGAAAAACTTTATACGTCTCCCTCAGACACTGGCTCAGCTATCTCTCAGCGATTCCTCTGGAATACTCCCGGTGCAATGGGTTTCATGACATGTGCATATAGTCTTTTCCTGGTCTGCCGGTTAGACGGGATTATGAAAAAAACCTAGATAACCATCAAGAAAACAATAGTAAGGATGAATAGTAAGTCTCCCAAGCATTTGATAAGTGAAAGAAAGAGAAAAAGGTCTTTTCTTGTGGCCAACTTCAGCTTTCGGTAGTAAATGCACATCATGTGGCATGTGATAGTCCTGGTGGGAATGAGCCCATTCTTCTCATTGGTAATGACATTGATCTCACCTTCTTTGGAACTACGTGAACCGGACTCACCAGGTGTTGTCAAAGATGGAATAAATCACACATGCACCCAAAAAAGTTTCATATTCCCTTTCTTTTTCTTGACAACATCGATAAACTTCCGATTAAGTCTACTCTGATGTTCAATAGATATGGAGAAATACCTGTGGTATCATCTAAATAGTACCCAATGCTTTTCTATACTTTCATAATTTAAAAAGAAGCAAAGAGATCTTAGCATTATTCATATTAACATTAATAGTCATAATATATGTCGAATTCCAATCTAATAAAATGTACACGAGTCCTGCTGGCAATGGTTTGAGCTCTAGCTTTCAAGCTTTTAGGTCGCTCCAAAGTGGCTCAGAGGTCTCCACTATCTCATAGGAAATTGCAGGAGCTACATCGAGCTTGTTGAAAATGACGTGCTTCTCGATCGTTGGTGTCACGTCCATCAATCAACGACACGACTTCAGATGAGTTGTGAGTCAGGAATCCATACAGACTCTCTATCTGAGTCAAAGCAACCCAGAGTAGATCATATTATGTATCTCCTCTGCAGACTCCTCTATCACATCAGTCAAAGAGTCTATCGAAATATGTGTCCACTATGGTGGTCTTCTTCATAGACTTCTTGATGTTTAAACGCATTGTAAACCTCCAAAGATTTAGAATAATCTGACCGTTTTATATATCAATCATCACTTTAGCAGTGGATTAGAAAGTTTTACCCAAGATGATGGGATCTTTTAGTTCTTCTTCAACCTCTAAGACTATGAAGTCATTGTATACGTAGCCTTCTCCACCACAAACATGGATGTTGTGGTAAATACCTACTAAATGTCAAATCGATCTATATGCAAGTACCAAAGAAATCCTAAAGGGTTTCAAGTTTACCATGTTCAACCTCTGTGACACAAAAAACAACATCATGCTAACTCCAGATCCCAATTCACACATATATCTTTCAAAGGTAAAATATCCAATGCGGCACGATAGTACGAAAGGTACAAGATCCTTATGTTTCTTAAGTGCAATGTTCTGAAGAGCTGTTGATGTGTACATATTTTTATGCATTAATAAGTTTCTTTTATCCATGTTTTGATGGCATTTAGATTGTATATAATGCATTTTAGTGTCAAAATTCATTTAGTTTAAGAATTGAGTCTAGCTTAGGATTATCTTGCATTTGCAAGCATTTCTTTGCATTTATAGGTGAAACTTTGGAGTGGCTCTATGGGGAGTTAAATGGATGAATTAAAGATGAATTTAAGACCAATAATCAAGGGAAAGAAGTGCTAAACACATATGGGAAGTGTGGAAACAAAAGAGCCATCAAAGGAGCAAACAAGAAGCAAAAACCGCTCAACGCATGTGACTATCGGTCATGCAGGTCGATAGTAACATGCGTTGGAACGATAGCCGCATGTGTTAGACAGTTTGCTGCGTAATGCATACCACTGTCAGTTAGACAGGTCGATAGTGGCATGTGTTGGACCGATAGTGACATGTGTTTCTGCAATTTTTCACTTTAGGGAAAGTTTTGCATCCCACTTGTATGAATAACCCTTCTTAGCCTCCAAGAACATAACTTCTCTTCTCTTATCAAATTTTCACCACTTTTCTTGATGTTATAAGTTTATTCTCTTGATCTTTAAGATCAAGAGTCTCTCTTTATATTTTTGTACCTTAAATCTTTTATCTATCAAATCATGCTTATGTTTCTCATCTCTTCTCTTACATGATGTGTGAGTAGTCTTTTCTTGGATTTTGAGAATGGTAGATGTGAAATGATTTGTAGTTAGAGGATGGTTTTTAGTGATAGATAAGACTTAGATCTATATGGTTTAGGTGTTCTTAATGTTAGATCTAGGATAAAAGCTAGATCTTGAGATGTGTACATTTCACGCCCTAGAGGTGTTTAATTAAATGTCTAGGAGAGCCTAAAGTATGTTAAACTTAGCTTAGCCAACAAGAGTTGATAGCTAGGGAATTTGGTGACATAGTGGAATGATTCTTTATGATTTCTAGCTAAATTATCACAAGAAGCGAGAGTTAAGTGAAATATGTTAGTAAGCAAATATGGCTTTTAGCCATGAGAGTGGTATTAGTTCAAGCATTAATTCCATAGCCGTGAGGTTGAATTCTTGTTGATTTCTCTTGGTACACCATTACATGGGTACTTAATGGGATCAAATAAATGACCATTTCCCAAGATCCATGTTTATCTTATTGCTTTTACTTGCTTGTTTATTTCGATTTCTACTTGCGTTTTCGAATTACTTTTATGCTTTACTTTTCTTGTCTACTTATGCTTGCTTGATTTGATTTTCTTATTTGCAATTTCAATTAATCATATTTTAATTACAAAAACCAAAACCTCCTTCCTAACTTGCTTGATTTGATTTCCTTATTTGCAATTTCAATTAATCATATTTTAGTTACAAAAACCAAATCCTCCTTCCTATTTTTTGTAACTTAAGAACGATTGTGCATTCTTAAAGTTTGAACTTTTCTAACTAAAGATTGCTCCTTCTGGTTCGACCTCAAAGTACAACAATAACATAGTTGTATACTTGTGGTATTGTGTGATCGTTAGGAAACATACTTATAATTATTAAAGCTTTGTTGTTGATTTGTCGTGCAACAAGTTTTTGGCGCCGTTGCCGGGAAGCACGAAAGCTAGATTTTGTTTTCCTTTAAGATTTCGACTTTTCTCAAGAATAAGCTTCATTTGTATTTGTTACTAACTCTCTTTCGAACTGTTTGTTATTCCTTTCAAGGTACACCATTCACAAAGGAAGACGGTCAATCGATATGGCGTTCACACATCAACCTAAGGATATCTTACTTGAAGCCGATAATTCCATAAGAGTGTTTGAGGAACTTCTTGGATGTAAGATTGGTGAAGATTTATTTGTGAGGTATGATGAAAAAGCTACAATAGAGGCCAAAATTGATGATCATTAATTTGATATGGGAGAACCAATCTATGATGAACATGATGATGGATGTGAAGACCAGTTGGAGCAAGGCTCACATGAAGAGTCAAGAAGGAAGAGACACAACTTTTCCTCCACGATGAGGAAGCTTTGGGTGTTGAATGTGTAGAGATCATTATTGGAAGCTCTTTGCCTAACAATGAAATCCAAACCAAGGAAGACGCACCTACGCCTAAGGATAAGAGTAATCACATGACCACAAAGGACGAAAGTTCACAAGGGGATTCCATTGTGAACACACCTATATATATGCCACCTCTAATCTTTCCCGAAAAATCCAACGAGATACCCATTGATAAATATTTTTAGATGTATGAGTACATTAGCTATTTTGAGGTTAAACCTCATATGTTGGAAAGGGCTAAGAACAATCCAAGGTACGAAGAGGAGCTCAAGGAAATCATTACTTATAAGGATAAGCTAGAGGAACTACTAAGGGAATATTTAGTATCTTCAATGCTTTTTTCTGAGGAATTTCTAACAAAGGATTGTGATAAAGGACCAATAGAAAAGATCTCTCAAGGAGATGGGTATAAAGATGACAAAGTCAAGAGGAAGGAAGAGAATCTTATTGTTGAAAAGGTTAAGGAGATTGATGAAAAAGGATCCTCCAAGGTTGTGAATGAAACATGTGAAGAGTTGCCTAGTCCTTCTCAGTCTTACATTACGGCTCCAAAGAAGGTTCTTTCCAAGGTCAAGACAAAAATGATGAAGATTAGGATATTGTTTCCCATATACTAAGAAGTGACAAAGCTTCCGGATCGCATCACATTCGTCAAAAGTGTCCTCTCTAATAGGAAAGCGGTTGAAGAAGTGATAAGAATGCATGAGGGACCAAAGACTAATATCGATCATAAGGTTATTTTAAAGATGAAAGATCCTGGGAAGTTCACAATACCTTGCTTACTAGAAGAAATATTCAAGGAAGAAGCTTTAGTACATACCAAATCTTCTAATGATATGATCTCCCTAGAATTAGTAAGAAAATATGGTATCAATAGGATGGAGAGGAATGAGTCTCTTATCATGTTAGGGGATTCATCAACCAAGAAGCAAATCGGTTTATAAAAAAATATCCTTTGAAGATAGGGAATTGCACATTCCCAACAGACTTACAGGTGATAGAAATGAAGCATCCAACTTGTTTTTCTTTAAACTTTGGAACACCCTTCCTTGCAACTACAAGAGTTATAATAGACTTGGAAAGAAGTGTAGTAGCTCTCAACAAGGTTGATCCAAGAGTCTACTACTACTTGACATTATCCTATGATAGATACTTATGTGCAATACATCTTTAGAAGAAGAAAGTTATGGGTAATGGCAATTAGAAGTCCTTCGAAGAAGTAAGGATGAGTGAAGTCTATGAGTGGTTTTTTGATGAGGATGATGGAGACCCAACTGAAAATGTGCTTAATGGAAAAGACAAAATGAAGAAATAAATATCAATCTTCTCCAAGATGATCCAAACCTTCCCTAACTAAGGAAGATAGCAAATGTCGAGCTAAAGACCTTAAACAAGTGCACTTTAGAGGAAATCTCATCAGTATTCTTTTGTACATATGCTCTTTTAAGTTCTAATGGTTTAAGTCTTTGAGTTTCAATAGTTGAAGGTTATGTCTTGAAACAATCTTGTTTCAAAGCCATTCTTTTTACTCTAAACTTAGGTACCAAAGGATAACCATGCGAGGGAAGAATCAAATGCGAAGAAGGAAAATGTAATTAACACTTCCAATGAGCCAAAATGACTAAACATTTAGACAGTTTCCTACTGGCTAAGGTATGTCCTCTAAAATCAAGAGACAAAGTATGCATTTCTCCATTTTAAAACATCTTCAAGACTGATTTTGCAAAAGCTTGTTTAAGGAAAGTTAATAACTTTGATTCAATTACAAATATTTGGTCCTAATTTTTCCAAATTCAAGAAACTATTTTTTCCCACCAATCTTAAAATTCAAATTTGGGTTATTTTGCAAAACTTTTCAAGGAAATCAAGGATTTTAAAAACCTAAGAACGAATTTGCAAATAACTTTCTACACTTTCACTCTTAACCACTACTTTTCACACTCTTCTCTCTCTCTCTCTCTCTCTCTCTCTCTCTCTCTCTCATTACCATCAGTTCATCTTCTTCATTTGCTAAGAAATTTTTAGATTTTTAAAGAGAGAATTTGTGAGATAGTTTGAGAGATTTTGATTATTCTAAATTGAATTCTACCTCCTATCTACATTCCACTCTTCAAAAACATCAAGAACAAGGTATGAAACTAAAAACCCTCACACTCTCTTGAATTTTTGATTTTTTGAGACAAGGGTGTTTAGTGATGTTTTGTGGGTCGTTAGAGATGAAGAAGCTTAGTTGTTAGTATTTTATGAACTTGATGCACCTAGAAACAACTAGATGTGCATGAATCAAAATTGTATTCTTGAAATGAATAGTGGAGGGAATTGTGGTTTTTAATTCAATTTTGGGAAAAGTTGAATTTTGTGGTTCACATATGTAATTGCTGTTAAATGAGCATAGTTTGATGAATCACTTTCTCAATTTGGAAATTCCTAGATATGGTCTTCAACTTGAATTTTTAAATTATATAGGGATTTTAAAGAGAAAGATGTTTTTTGAATTTTATTGAATTTAAGGTGTTTATTGTTGGATAGTTGGTTTGTTTGTGCATAAATATCAATTAGTACTTTGTGTTTGGTCCATGATTGTTAATTTAGATATATCATGCTAAGGGCACAACATGCCTAAATTTAGAAATGTTCTGGAAATGAAATTAAATGGACTTTGAACATGGTAGTTAAGTAAGCATCCACATGTTTCTAAGTTTGGATAGTGTGAGAATCACATACATACTCTTGTTTGGAACACCTTAGTGGCTGAAAATTATGTGACCAATAATGATGGCATTTTGGTTTTAGATGAGTATATTGCATTTAAGATCGTGAATAAGCTTCAGGAAATTGCTAAAAACTGGAACATAATGCTTCTTGACTCAATTATATAAATCGGTTAAAGCTAAATCCTTTTGTATGTTCATTTGTCCTTTAAAATTTTAAAGTCACTTTACCTATACTTTTTAAGTGTATATGCCAAACAAGAATGACACCACCACAATCCGCTATGCGACTATCTTACCAATAATTGCCGAAGAAGGAGCAAAACATTTACTTATGTCTCCAAAAGCATTCCAGAGTGGAAGCAACACCGTGGATTGATGACAATTTGTTGAGAGACATGGCTATCCATGATCATCTATGAGGATTGCTAAAGAGAATGGGTCTTGAAAGTTTATTCAGGATGCACATCCTTCTTACACACAACAAACACTTCAATTCTTATCTACATTGAACTTTCAACAAAGAGATGGACACGTGGGGCACAGTTTTGGCTACTTTGCATTTAGGGTAAAGAAAGTGCAATACAAGATCTCAACACGAGAAGTATGCGAAGTCTACAGTTTCTATCCATCGAAGATTGTAGCCGGTTTTGAAGATGGTTGAGAATTAAACGAGCTTCGGAAGAGAATTGCCTTTGGCTAATACATGGAGAGCTCGACCACAATAACAAAGATTGGAAACTCAACAATCCGATATACAATGGAATTTATGGCCAAGGCCTTCCTTGCTATGGGAAACCCAAAGATTATGAATGAGCTTGCAATGAAGTTAGTTTTCCAAGGCTTGAAGAGGTATTTAAAGGACCAAAATGGAGAAAGATGGATATATTACCTGGGAGAAAACACCAACCTTGGTCTCATGTTCGTAAGTATTCTCCTTAATCACGCAGAGGAAATGAGTAAAACAAATCATCATGTTACAAGGATTGGAGGCATGCTCACTCCACTATTTTAATACCTTAGAATTGAACTTAATGAATTTGAAAATGAAGAAGTCAGAGAGGAAAGAATGACAAAAAATCTCCATGAGGGAGCCACAATGGACATGTTTTACTTAGTAGAAAGGCGATTCACCTTCGGCTATGGTCCTAGAGATATGGTAATCTACGTGTTCATGAATGAACAAAGAAGATGGATGGATGTAAACTTCCTATGCCGGAACACACCTCAACAACAATGAACAAGGACATTAACTTTCACCTCCCAAACCATCTTTATTACAAGCGGACCACCCTACAAGGAAAACTAAGACTTCATAGGCTATTCGAAAAAATCCAACCACAAGGACAAGGACATCAAGACATCTTTGGTCATTCGTGATGTATTCATATTTTATCGGTTTTTAATATAGTTTTTATACGAGATTTAAGGTTTTTAGTATGTATTCGGATCGTTTTTGCGCGATTTGTTGTTCTTTGATGTTTTTACAGGAACGAAGCTTGAATGGACTAAAAGAACGCATTTGGAGTGGAATTCAAGCACCAAAGGAAGTCTCAAGATGACTGAAGAAATGTCCACACAAAAGGATAGGGATCGATCGATCCTTGTCCTGTGAAGGGACATGGATCGATCAATCCTTGTCCCGATTTCGGACCAGAATCTGAAGACACAAACTGAAGTTAATTCGAACCGAGTTTCTTACCTAAAAACCTAAACTCGATTTACTGTTCCAGATTATGCTGTTTTTGAGTTTTAGAACCTACTTATGAGCTTTGTATCCCTTGAGAGAGAGATCTACTCATCTGTACTTCGTTGGAGAAGAATTCTAAACTCTACTCTTTGTTTTTTCATTAAATACATCATGTTTTCCTTAAATTCATCTTGTGTTGTTTTGTTTGTCATGAGCGAGTAGTTTTCTAGTTGGGTTTAGGGTTTCTCATAGGGGATTTCATGATTTAGCGATTGTTAGATTGTTTAATTGGGGATTTATCTATTGATCTTCGTTTATCTATGTGTTTAATGCTTGAATTGGATTGATCACCTAGTTCATGATATTAGGTTATTCAATACACCGAAAGTGATTGCTTGAATGCCTGAAACTGAGATTAAGCGAGCAAAGTGTCTTTAACCAACGACAGTTGATGTTACTGTGCTTTGTGAGCAAATCAATCCTGCTTAGAATGCATGCTTAGGATTTGAAACTCAACAAAAGTTAGTGTCTAGGATCCTTAAGCATAGATAATTAGCACTGCGACAGTAGGTTAATTATAATCTTGTGAATTTAAGCTAAGATGGATCTTAATTGTTTCCCCTTTAACAAATCTGCAATCTTGATGAAATGATTTCCCTGAGAACACCCTGTGCCCATCGTTTTTCTCCTATTGTTTTACAACCCGTTATTGCATCATTTACCAATCATCTTTGTTTCGTTTTAGCCCGTAATTGATTCATAGTTCTTCGTTCGACATTGGTCCTTGTGGATTCCATACCCGAACCACTACAACATGCTTAACTGTACGCTTGCAGTGATTTCTTGGGTGAAAACCTGAGCCATCAATTCGCTCATTGGTTGATTATGAACACCACCACATTAAAGGACACCATATGAGCGACGCTTGGAGGATTAGTTAAGAAGAAAAGCCAATGTCATAAGGAAACAAGGAAATATGCTCTCCCGACTATGGAGGCGTTTCAAAGGAAGTGCGAAGCACAATAAGTACACGACCTCAAGCGAGAGTGATGAAGAAATACAAGAGAGATCAAAGAATGATTTTGAAAGACCAAGAAACTCCATAGCTCATCCGCCATTGGTGATCCGTGAACCAAATGAGCAAGGAATGCATCCACCAAGAACGTCATTCCAAGAGCCACCACTAAGGAGGAATGGAAAGGACCCCATCAACCCTTCATCATCACGGCCGCGGAGGTCCACATGATATGCCAATAACGAATCCTCCGCTTCATCCACTCAACACTCATTCATATGGTTAAAAAGGGACTTCTACAATCCATTGTCAATACCATTGCATATTACCTTTCCATTTTTGGTTTTTGCTTGTTTTTTTTCCAAAGTCAATCTCACGGTTTAGAATTCACCAGGACGGTGAAGTTTAAGTATGGGGGAGGGGCTTGGTGAAGTTTATGTATGGGGGAGGGGCTTGGTACTAATATCGTTTTTAGTTTTGATGTTTTCTTTTTTAGTTATCTTTGAGTATTGCATTGTGAATAGTTACGATTTGTGAAAAATACAAAAAATTGAAAAATTTCGAAAAAATCCAAAAAGATTTTCACTTTGTTTTTAAAATCTTTCATGTAGATTGCATCCATTTTTTTAAAATTAGGTGGTTAGAAGCATATAGGATTGCACTTGAATAAGGAACAATGATGAGATTGCCTTGTAGATAGTTAAATTTTGCTTAATGTTCAATGCCCTCATTAGAAGTCCAATAATGCTTAGACCACTTTAGTTTCAATGGAAAATCCAATTTTGGAATTAACCTCTTGAAGTCTTAGGTTAATGTTGAAACTTGTTATCTTTTAAGGCCAAATTCAACTAAGTAAAACTTAAATTTTACTTAATGATCTTGCTTATGGGTTTAGATATACTTAACCGTGGATAAACATGTGATCCTTGGGCTATATTTACCAATTTTTACCACCCTTTCTGACCTCAAGTAGTTACTCTCACTTTTAGAGTAGTTACTGTTGGGAGTAATTTTGGTCATGGGAATTCCCCAGACTTAGATGGAGTACAACAGTAAGACCTCAAAGCAGGGGAATGCCCAGAAGCAAGAAGCCAGACGACGTCGCATAGCCGGAAGTCGGAAGTCAGACGACAGAGCATAGCCCGAAGCCATCCGACCACCGCCTCTCCTCCATTTTCACTATTTAAATTAGTAGATAATGACATGTATTCTAGATATAGATGCATATATTCTACAGATAATCATGATATATCCAATTCTTGGAGGGATAATCATGAAACTCATGTATAAATAAAAAGCTCAAGGGCAAAACGTGTATGCACGAAAACCTAAGCCAAAAATAAATACAACAAGTGATTCTTTCGCCACCTTTGATCTCAGAGCTTAGAGCAAATCTCTTTCCACCTTTGCTAAACATTCATCGACCTCCAGCTTCCGTAGTACTAGAAAGAACGACCAAAATCACCCATAACAGTTGGCGCTAGAAGGAGGGTAGCTCTCAAAAACAACTACGTGACGATGGTTGGAGATAATCATGAATCAACTTGTTGTATTGATTTTTGGCTTAGGGTTTCGTGCGTACACATTTTTCCCTTGAGCTTTGTATTTATACATGAGTTTCTCACCAAAAAGCCAGAAGATACCTCCGAGTATCAAGAGGCCAAAATTGCAAGCTAGTGGTTACCTCCGGGTAACAAAATGCCAATAACCCAGAAGATACCTCCAGGTATCAAGAGGCCAAAAATGCGTCTCAGGAACCTAAGCATTGTCTATGGACAAGAAGTGGAACACCCTAAAAAAAAAGAAAAAAAGAGTGATAATGAGAATATCCCAACTTGAAACTCAAGAACTCTCACAAGACACGACAAAGACTAGACGCCAATACGCCATAAATCAAATAGTCGGGGTATCGATAAAAGGCTAGAGGCTCATAGCCAGAAGCCAGTCGATCAAGGCAAAAGGGTTAGAGGCTCACAGCCAGAAGCCAGCTGATCAAGGCAAAAGGGCTAGAGGCTCAAAGCTAAAAGCCAACTGATCAAGGCGCAAAGGCTGGAGGCTCATAGCCAGAAGCCAGCCGATCAAGGAAAAAGGGCTAGAGGCTCACAACCAGAAACCAACCGATCAAGGTAAAAGGGCTAGAGGCTCAAAGCTATAAGCCAGCCTATCAAAGTGCAAAGGCTAGAAGCTCATAACCAGAAGCTAGCGGATCAAGGTGCAAAGGCTAGAGGCTCCTAGCCAGAAGCAAGTCGATCAAGACGTAAAGGCCAGACGCTAATAACCAGAAGCCAGCCAGTCAAGGTGCTAATGATAAAAAGCTTGCCAAAGAATCATCTCTAAATCTAGGTCAAAAGCTCGTTAAGGCAAAAAGACAACAGAGAGCTAGAAGAAATATTCATAAAAGGTCGCTAAGGGCCAGAGGACGAGTTTTAAGCCCCGAAGGGCAAACAGAAACAAGGCCAAGAAGGCCAACGAAGAGTCAAAGCCACTAAGGCCATAAATTTTATTACAAAGCCCACAAGGGGCAAGAATAAGCCCATGCAGTGGCACACCGTCCACAAAAAAGAAAACAAAATCCCATAAAGGGAGAGCAACCTATTTCTCGATTCTGGGTATGGAGGCTAGGCAGCTGGAGGATCAGGAGAGGCAGACTTCTCGACATTTGGCTCAGAAGACGCTTGAGGAGTAGAAGCCAAGGCAGGAGGAATATAAGGTTCACCTTAAAAGGTGGGAGCTTCGAGGCCGTTCTCTTCAGCCTCCGCGATCGCCACCAACTTGTAGTTCTCAAACTCCTCCTGCAAGTTCCAAGACTTGGCCTCACCCTTGAGGTAGTCCCGAACCATTTCCCAGCGCCCCATGATCCTGGCACTATTGAAGGCCATGGACATCTCATCCGTAAAGGTAGCCACCCGGGTGTCCAAGTTGCCAAGTTCCTCTTCCAGCTTTGCCTTCTCCTTAGTCAAGCTAAGGACCTTCTCGGCCGCCTTCTCCTTTTCTGACTCTAGCCCCCAGAGCAGCTCCCTCATCTCCCGCAACTCTTTCTCCAAGCCAACAAACCTGTCTTTCTCTGCCCTCAACTTGGCAAGGCAATCCTCCACCTAAGCCTTCCCTGCAGCGATCACCTCAGTGGCGACTTGGTCCTTGGCATGGAAGAGAGAAGCCAGTAGCTGAACAACAAAGAGGAGGCAAGTCAGCCAAAAGAAAACGAGAAAAGAAAAAAGCAGCCAGAAGCCAAAGGTAGGCCAATCACCTTGATCAATTCCTTTTGGACTTGGTCGAAGATGCCCAGATTATCAGAGCTAGAAGGGTCAGAAGGAAGCATAGGGAAGACGGAGCTCTGAAAGTGCTCCAAGGTGCCATCAAGATCGTGGATAGAGGAGGAGGACTACTTAGCAGGAGGACCCTTCTGCTTCTTGCTAGAGGCAGTGGCCTTCTGGGTTCCTTTCCTCTTGGACCCAGCAGAGGGAGATTCCGAGATCTCCACCACCTTCGGAGCTTTGTTCCCAGACGCCAACTTTGCCTTTCTTGCCACCTGAGCCTTTTTGAAGTCCTCCAGCCCCTTCGACCCGGATCCCGACATATTTCCAACAAAACGACAAGAGATCAGTCCAAAAGCTAGCCCGGAAGCAGACAGACAAATGAGTAAGAAATAAAGAGCAAACCACTTATGCTGCTCTCGCTCAACGCCTCTTCACTCAATAGGAACGGGAGGCTTCTTTCCTCAGCAGAGATTCCCAAAGTTTCTTCCACCTTCTCTCTGCCTTCTTCCGACTTCTCTGTAGACGCTCTTGCAAAAACAAAGGGCCAAGAGGGTTAGTAACCAAATTGGAAGCATCGAAAACATAAGCATCCTAAGCCTACCCGTGAATCTCCAAAGAGTAGAGAACCCATGAGAAGTCCCGACTCTCATGAAAACAAACTTCTGAGCTCACTTCTTCGCAAAGGCAGCCCCTTTCCTTTCCTCCTTTTCCAGATCCAATACCAAGGGAGCACCGGCACGAGGGCAGAAGTAATACCTACCATCACCCGGAAGAAAGTGGGTGAAATAGTAAGAGTTGAGAAGTTCATTAATGCCGAGATCCAGCCCGTGGAACTCGTTAAGCACTTGGACGACAGTGAGAATCCTCCAAAACGGCGAGTTCAACTGGGAAAGGCAAATGTTGAAGTGTTCTGAGACCTTCCTCACCAGGGCACGTACTGTACCACTGACTCCAGCCTCGAAATAGCCGTCATACACGGCTATTTCGTCTCCGAGGCATTCAGAAGCCCTTCCATCCTTCCCAGGCAACCTCAAGTGAACGCCATCCCCAATGGAGTACTGCTGCCTCCCCTCCTCTCGATCTTAGAGATCACATTGGAGAAAGGGCCAACCTTCAGAAGCTCCGGACCGGCGACAGAGCACAAGGGCATCGGGTTAGCTTCAGGGATCTCCGTGTCCTCAGAAGACCCCTTAACCTCAATAGATGGACTAGTCCTAATAAAGCGTCTCCTCCGGATGCGGGCCCCGATGGAGGATGAGGCCATCGGAGAAAACTCATCACCGGAACTAGTCATACCTAGGTTCAAAAATGTTTTGATCTTGGGTTTAAAGATTGGTTGAGGCAAGAAAGACTTAAAGGCTAAGGCTAATCTGAAATCCTAAAGATCGACCCTTGGAATCTATCATAAAAGAAGCGAAAAGAGGAAGGAAGAAAATGACCTATCCTTAAAATCGCGGATTGAAAGCTTGATAAAGATTCCACGAGAAAGAATTTTAGCAAAGAAAGGAAGAAGATGAAGCGAAAATGCCAAAGAAGGAGGAAGAAAAGGTTTAGAAGGAAAGAGAAGAAATTGAAATTAGCCGCACGCTTCTAATCATTGGCGCGAATCTCGTGAAGAGTAATGGCTATTTTCTTTCTCTTCAAATCTTCGCAAATCTTTGCTAAGGACTACGTATGAATCCTTCTCCTCACGAAGTCAAACAGCTGGGATTTTTCAACAAATCAACCCTCCTTGAAAATTGCTAAAACGATTCATGAAGTTCAAAATTCAAAGCCCTGAGGCCAGACGTCAAAGAGCCAAACACAACCTCCCGCTGCAAAGATGCTCATTATCTGGAAAAACTCAAACTGAAAGCAAGCAAACGCTTATGGAAAGTAGAGGCGGTGCAAGTCACAACTAAAAAAGGCCAAGCGACTACTATTTTCCTGCCTAAGCCACCTAGAAGAAATGTTATTCCACAACTTCGGATCGAACCTGCGCAATAAGGGAAAACTGTTGGGAGTAATTTTAGGTCATGGTAATTCCCTAGACTTAGATGTGGTACAACAGTAAGACCCCAAAGTAGGGGAATGCCCAGAAGCAGGAAGCCAGACGACGTCGCGTAGCTAGAAGCCGGAAGTCAGACGACCAAGCATAGCCGGAAGTCGGAAGCCAGTCGACCACCGCCTCTCCTCTTTTTTTGCTATTTAAATTAGTAGATAATGACATGTATTCTAGATATAGATGCATATATTCTACAAATAATCATGATATATTCAATTCTAGGAGCGATAATCATGAAACTCATGTATAAATACAAATACAAAGCTCAACGGCAAAACGTGTACGCATGAAACCCTAAGCCAAAAATCAATACAACAAGTGATTCTTTCACCACCTTTAATCTCAGTGCTTAGAGCAAATATCTTTCCACCTTCGCTAAACATTCATCGACCTCCAGCTTCCGTAGTGCTACAAAGAACGACCAAAATCACCCATAACAGTTACCTCACCCATTTATAACCCTTAGATCTTCCTTCCAAACCCCCTATTAATTTGAATGTGAGGACCCTTTTTGAAAGTGCACACATGGGCAAAAACCTGTGTGCAAAGAAGTTGAACGACAAGGGAGTGCTTCCTTAGAATTAGCTTCACTTTAAGGCTAATTAGAAATTTAGGGACGCTGTTCTTTGAATGTTCAATTTAGTTTTGGATATGGGAATGTGTTGGTATTTAAACCATGGGAAATAGAGCTTTAATGTTAGATCATCCAAGGTTTGGGTTGGGTATAAGAGAAATAGAAAATCGAAAAAAGAAAGAAAGAAAAGAATAAGAAAATGCACTAGAGATTATAAAAAGTTTAGCTCTAACCTTAACAAATAAAAAGAAAAGTTTAATACCCACACTTAGAGTTTGAGAAAAGAAAAAATTAATTAAAAAGTTTGATTAGAATGTGACTCTAGAATAATAGAAAAAAGGTTAAAAGCTAAGAATATGTTGGAAATGAGTCTCTAGTTGTCACAGAAAGAAAGAGAAGAATGATTTTATGTGAATAAAAGGATCATGGTTTCTACGATCTTAATGTGAAACACAAGGGGTATTTAGGTAGACTTAGGCATTTTGGGTGGGAATTATTAGAGATAAGTAAGTCCTTGTATGCATAATGCATAAATTGTTTGACTCCACCTTGCTTTTGCCTAATTTCTTGCACTACATTTTTAAAGAAATCACCTTGAAAATGAGTGAAACCTTCTCTTTAAACACTTCTTCTCATTAGCCTTTCTCTTATCAAGCCAAACCGATTAGATACTTTGCCTAGAAGTAAAGAAGACATGTGAAAGCCTAATTGAATGTAAATGAGATTGGTTGAGGAAGTGACTTGTGGATGCTTTGCTTAGGTTCCTAAAGATGGTTTTGTGATGAATATGGCGAAGTACGATGAATCTTTGATGATCCATGCACTATTTTATTTCTCTTTATGACATTGAGCATAAGACATTCCTTTCTAATTTGGCTTTGAATTCCCGCTTTTAAACCTCGCTTTTGGACTTGGTCTTTATTGTTTGCTTGAGGACAAGCAAAGGGAAAGTCCGAAGGAGTTGATATGTACATATTTTCATGAATTAATAAGCTTCTTTTTTCCATGTTTTGATTGCATTTAGGTTGTCCATTTAGTTTAGGAATTGAGTCTAGTTTAGGATTATCTTGCATTTGCGTGCATTTCTTTGCATTTGTAGGTGACGTTTTGAGTGGAACTATAGGTTGTAAAATGGATGAATTAAACATAAATTTGAGACCATGAATCAAGGGAAAGAAGTGCTAAATACATATGGGGGAGTGTGGAAGCAAAAGAGCCATCAAAGGAGCAAAGAAGAAGCAAAAACTGCTCAACACATGTGATTATCGGTCATGCGTTGGACCGAGAGCCGCATACATTAGACAGCTTGCTACCTAATGCATGCTGCTATTAGTCAGATAGGTCAATAGTGGCATGCGTTGGACGGATAATGGCATCGGCAGTTTTTCACTTTAGGGCAAGTTTTGCACCATACTTGTATAAATAACCCTTCTTATCCTCCAAGAACATAACTTTTCTTCTCTTATAACCTTTTCACCACTTTTCTTGATGTTTAAAGTTTATTCTCTTGATTTTTAAAATCAAGAGTCTCTCTTTATATTTTTGTATCATGAATCTTTTATTTATTAAATCATGCTTATTTTTCTCATCTATTCTCTCTTCTCTTACATGATGCATGAGTAGTCTTTTCTTGGATTTTGGGAATCATAGATTTGAAATGGTTTGTGGTTAGAGAATGGTGTTTAGTGATAGATAGGACTTAGGTCTCTTTGGTTTAGGTGTTCTTAATGCGAGATCTAGGATAAAAACAAGATCTTGACATGCATACATTTCACGCCTGAGAGGTATTCGATGAAATGTCTAGGAGAGCCTAAAGTATGCTTAATTTAGCTTAGCCAACTAGAGTTGAGAGCTAGGGATTTTGGTGAAGAAGTAGAATGATTATTAATGATTGCTCGCTAAATGATCACAAGAAGCGAGAGTTGAGTGAAATATGTTAGTTAGCAAATATGGCTTTTAGCCACAAGAGTAATATTAGTTCAATCATTGATTCCATAGTCGTGAGGGTGAATGCTCGTTGATTTCTCTTGTTGAACCATTACCTGGCTACTTAATCGGATCAAATCAATGACGATTTCGGAAGATCCATGTCTATCTTATTACTTTTACTTGCTTGTTTATTTCGGTTTCTACTTGCGTTTTCGAATTACTTTTATGCTTTACTTTCCTTGTCTACTTATGCTTGCTTAATTTGAATTCCTTATTTGCTATGTCAATTAATCAACTTTTAATTACAAGAACCAAAACCTCCTTCCTATTTTTCTTAGCTTAAGAACGATTTTTTATTCTTAATGTTTGAACTTGTCTAGCTAAAGTTTTCTCCTTGTGGTTAGACCCCAAAGTACCATAATATCATAGTCGTATACTTTGCGGTATTATGCGATTGTTAGGAAATATGATTATAAATAATAAAGCTTCGTTATCGATTTTGTCGTGCAACAGTCGTAACGCATTAAGCAATGAGTGTAGACACTCCATATTCCAAGGTCAATTTGTCTGAGAGAGTCCCCTTCATGTACCTTTTAAGGAATGGTACCATCTTGACTACTTTGACGAAAGGCAAACGAACATGTAACTCCTTACGAGATTCTTGAACTTCTCATATTCGTGTCTTTGACTTTCTATCAAGGTCTAGAAGAGAGTGGAACCTTAGGAACATAAGGTGGGGTGGCACGTACTCATCTTCAACCTCTCCGGTTTCCTGAACGACGTCGGAATTTTTCGTCTATGTGTCGTGCCTTGGATCAATCGATCTGTGTGGCATGGATCGATCGATCCATTCCCCTCACCCCAAATTTGAACCAGATAATCTTGCACCAGATTGATGGATCGAACAATCTGTTCCTGACAAGCATTCTCAATTGTTTTCCGCTTTTCAAAGTGATCGCATTGCAGTAGACCTTCAGATTCTTCTCTTGTTTCCCTAGTAAAGTGATGTGCGGTCAAGTTTTTCCCCAGTTAAAACCTAGCTGCAAGTATACAAAATTCGCAGTAATACTTAGGGATAAAATCCACAGGGACTAGAGTTGCGCACTTAGGACCCATTGACTTTGGATTAAGCTAAGAATGAAATATGCAGGGGGTTTGTTTGGTTTTATTTGGTTTTTATTATGATTTAATGATGCAAAACGAAATCCTATTCTACATTCTAATTTACATGGGATATATCAATGATAAATATGCATCATACAAGCAGAGAGTGTTTAGCAAGCAAGCAAGATACTAAAATCAACTAGGGGCATAAAGTTTCGGTCTAGAACACAACCACTAAAGTAAATCCTCTCCACTTTCGAGGTTCGGGACTCTATGTTTAAATACCAAGATTCATCGGCTTTCGCACGGGTCTAAAATATAAAAAAGTACATTAAATCGACCAAAGTTGATTGTTCACGATTCTAAAGTTGGTATACTTTCGAAGCCTACCCAGAAAGGCTCATACCAGATCCAGCGATCAGACAAGCTTTTGGAATGGATATCGCTATAAATCTAGTCCCGTACCAGCTTTTGTAGGGGAAAACATTAGCGAATGAATAAAGGTGATAACGTTTGTGATAAAACTAATCGATTAGAGATCTAATTCAAGCAAGCAATTAAACTCTGTATCACCTACTACCTAACATGAAAACTAATCAAAAAATAACATGTAAACATAAAATCATTGAAAACAGTAAACATTCATAATCATTAAGGGAGAGAGGAGAAGATAAAACCGAGTTTATTGAAGAACTGATGATATATTGAAGATGAAGATGAATTTTATGAGGCTACAAAGGGTACGACCCCAAAAGATGTCATTCCTGCCTCCTAAGAGTTTTATTCAACCCTAATCTATGCCAACTCTATGATATAAAGAGGCTAAAAACAAGTATATTTAGTATTTTAACAATCTAGGTCATAAAGTGTAAAATCGGGCCTTAAGGCCTCATAATTCTTGGGTTTCGTGTCCAATGGCTTTGATTTGATTTATTGGACTTAAAGAAGCTTGGAATAGGTCTACTTGAGTCTATAGAGTGTCTGGTTCGAAATCCAAATGTCGTTCCTTTTTTTTGGCCTTTCTACTCACCCTTCATATGTGAGACATCTCGACCAATCATCGTAAAATGAGAATAACTCTTTGTCCACTTCTTTAAATGAGATGAAACAACTCGGAGATTTAAGCTAATTTAAATTCCTAGCACCTGTCCAAATTTTATCAAAATCCATTGACGGCAATGTCTTCTTCATGGATGATACTTCTAATGCTCAAAAACTATCCATAAAATGGCTTTCGATCCAATTATAGAGATGTCAATTGGGTTCTCCCGTGCCAATTTTCCCGTCTTGCCGCAGTCTTAATTTCATTTGAATCATTGCGGGTCATACCGCCGCGGGCCGCGGTCTCCGTAAGAGCTGACCAACCCCGACCGACGCCTATATAAGCGGTTAGCGGACCGGCCCGCGGGTCATCGATAATAGAATTTTTGAGGCTATACACTAATAGAGCTAGAATGAGTTTGTGTTCTATTTTTTTTATGATTCAGATTGAGTTTTCAAAAAACAAGAAAACGAAAACTGAATGTTAACGAGTTGTTGAAAGCTCATTTAGATTGACCATATATACACATATATATAAATGATAATTGGGTAATAGATGAAAATAAATCAACATGGTTTTTCTACGCTAACCCCCAGTCGTCGTTAATATAGTCACATTTTTTAACTACTAGATCAATCCATTAAGAT